>CAUYRH010070905.1:0-23874 GCA_963574655.1 Perodicticus potto | reverse complement strand
ACAAGTGAAAATTACTAAATGTAGACTATAATTGTCTTCATGTAGTGATTAAAAGGCCATGAAGGCTATGTTAAATAGTTCAATGAAAATATTTCAGATTGTATATAAAGTCAGCACATTGTGCCCCATGATTGCACCAATATACACATTATGATTTAATAAAAATTAAAAAAATAAAAAGAAGTGGATATAACTAGCCTGTAATAGTTCTTCATTATTATTGTTTCTTAAAACAAAAATGTTTAAAAATTATTAATAACCATTAACACTTGAATGTATGTCCTGAAGATTCTTGGGACATTCTAGGTGAGATAAAAAAGCCATTTTTAAAAATCCACCAATTATATCCTAGTGACATAATGAACATGAATGATTTCCTCACTGTTCTAGAAAACTGTTATCTTTGAAACACTTGCCCACATTAACCATTCATAATAACTGCTAGAACTTACTGGGTCTTTATTCCATATAAGGCACTATACTATATACTTTGTATAATTTCTCCAATTATTTCTGACCTCAAGAGGTAGATACCTTTATCAACTCCACTTTACAAATAAGAAAACGAGGTCCCAGAGCTTCTTTATTTAAAAAAAAAAAAAAAAGTGGATTATTATTCAAAACCATGTCTGTCTATTCCAAGCTCAATCACCACATTTTATTGTGTCTTGTTCAGAAATCTCACCCTGGAACTAAATTCAATATATGTTTAGAAATATTCCAGCAAGTTCTCTGGTCCTCCCATTCGTCAGACAGCCACTTCTTCTAGTGCAGCGCCAGCCACATCCCCAAGGCCCCACAATGAAAGTGAAGGTCGGAATAAATGGCTTCGGTCGTATTGGGTGCCTGTCACCAGGGCTGCTTTTAACTCTGGAAAAGTGGATAGTGTCGCCATCAATGACCCCTTCATTGACCTCAAATACATGCTCTACATGTTCCAGTATGATTCCACCCATGGCAAATTCTATGGCACATTCAAGGCTGAGAACGGGAAGCTTGTCATCAATGGAAATCCCATAACCATCTTCCAGGAGCAAGATCCCACCAAAATCAAATGGGGTGAGGCAGGCGCTAAGTACATTGTGGAGTCCACTGGCATATTCACCACCAAGGAGAAGGCTGGGGCTCACCTACAGGGGGGTGCCAAAAGGGTCATCATCTCTGCCCCTTCTGCTGATGCCCCCATGTTTGTGATGGGTGTGAACCACGAGAAGGACAAAAACAGCCTCAGTATTGTCAGCAATGCCTCCTGCACCACCAACAGCTTACCACCAACGGCTTAGCCCCCTTGGTTAAGGTCATCCATGACAACTTTGGCATCATGGAGGAACTCATGATCACAGTCCATGCCATCACTGCCACCCAGAAGACTGTGGATGGCCCCTCTGAGAAGTTGTAGCGTGATGGTCACGGGGTTCTCCAGAACATCATCCCTGCCTCAACTGGTGCAGCCACGGCTGTGGGCAAGGTCATCCCTGAGCTGAATGGGAAACTTACTGACATGGCCTTCCGTGTCCCCACTGCCAACGTGTCGGTCGTGGATCTCACCTGCCGTCTGGAGAAGGCTGCCAGATACGATGATATCAAGAAGGTGGTGAAGCAGGCATCAGAGGGCCCCCTCAAGAGCATCCTGGGTTACACTGAGCACCAGGTTGTCTCCTCTGACTTCAACAGTGACCCCCATTCTTCCACCTTTGATGCTGGGGCTGGCATTGCCCTCAATGACCACTTTGTCAAACTCATTGCCTGGTATGATAATGAATTTGGCTACAGCAACAAGGTGGTGGATCTTACGGCCCACATGATCTCCAAGGACCCCCAGACCACCAGCCACAGCCACAGCCAGAGCACAAGAGGAAGAGAGAGGCACTTAGCTGCTGGGGTACCCCTGCCTACTCAGTCCCCCACCTCACCGAGAATCTCCCCTCAACACAGTTTCCACACCAGATCCCCTAAAGAATGGGAGGGGCCTAGGGAGCCCCACTTTGTCATGTAACATCAATAAAGTTCCCTGAATTCAGCCAAAAAAAAAGAAGAAGTATTCCAGCCAAGTCTAGAAGTAAAGGTTAACCATCTGGTAAGTGCTGGCAGCTAAGCCAGAGAAGCTTTGACCTATAGAAATCCGGGTTGTGATATGAAATCTTGGATCTGGCCTGCCATTGCCACCTGTCCCCACATCATGGGCAGTAAAGCCCACACAAAGGGGTTTGCCCTTCTTATCACTGGAAAAACCAAAGATGTACAAATGGAGCTGAAATCTTTATTTCCTTTTCCCTTAACATGCACCTTTTCTTTCTTTGCTCACTAAAATTTTCAGTGCCCATTCTCTCCTTCAGTTTGCATGCATATCTCAGAATGCTAGGCAGAAGTCTCCTTCAATGCCATGGGCAGAAAGGACAGCTAACTCTGAGCATCACCCTACGTACCATGCGAGGTGCTCTGAAGGACCATGTCGGAGAACCCTGAGGTCAATACTATTCTTTTCCTAATTTTACAGATGAGGAAACAGAAAGAATCAAGACAAGTGACAGTTTATAAGCAGTGATGCTAGGACCTGAAACCAGTTTCCAAAGCCAGGGATATGTATGTATATGGTCCTCTGCGCCTTCCAAGACTCTCCCCACACTGAAGACACGTCTTCCCCAGAGAAAGGCTGTAAGGTGTTGGTGATGGAAAAGTCCCAGATGGTCACCGACATCTCTACCATACTATATGTTTTCATTATCAAAGTTGTAAGCCTTTTTTCTTTTCTTTTTTTCTTTTTTGAGACAGAGTCTTTCTATGTCACCCTGGGTAGAGTGCTGTGGCGTCACAGCTCACAGCAACCTCAAACTCTTGGGCTTAAGTGATTCCTCTTGCCTCAGCCTCCCAAGTAGCTGGGACTACAGGTGTCCTCCACAGGGCCTAGCTATTTTTTTTGTTGTTGCAGTTGTCATTGTTGTTTAGCTGACCCGGGGCCGGGTTTGAACCCTCCAGCCTGGGTGTATGTGGCCAGTGCCCTACCCACTGAGCTATGGGCACCGCCAAAGTCGTAAGCTTTATTCCCAACATTAGCACCCCATTTTCTTCTCTCCAGTTCATAAAATTATTCCCCTACCTCCCAGAAACAAGAAAAAAATTTTTTAAAAGGTTTTCTATAATGAACACATTAAAAACTGCCACTTAGAATTTCACTTCAGGCCTCTGGAATGCCATACACAAATAAACAAAACCCTCACTCCCATTTCTTTTCTTCAATTTCTCATTCAGTTTTAGGACTTGAAAGAGCAGATAGATCTAAAAAAAAAAAGTGGTTCCTCAGCCCTCAGCCCTTGGTGACTGGAGGAAAAGCCAAAAGGTAAATGGTTTGGTTTTCAAGTAGAGTCAAAAAGTCCCTGTCTGCAAAACCACCTCATTTTCTGGCCTGTGCCTTCCCCACTACCCCCGTTCTCCCTCCCCTCCTCACCTCCTCTCTTCTCCTGAAGCCAACAAGGAAACAAAACAATAAGATTAGAAAGTGGAAACAGCCTCTACCAATCTGGCCCATAGTGAAGCACACTTTCTCTCTGGTTACAAGGCTTTAGCAAGATAGAGAACCACATTTCATCTAAGAGCAGGAACTGCTTGTAACCAGTGCTCTTTCTCTCTCCCCTCTGACTCCCTCTCTTGCTGTTTTTTTTAATTAGTAATCTTCTTGAGGATATGTCAATGATACTTGAAGCCAATATCATTTAATACAAATCTCGCTTCCTGAGATAAAGGCTATACCACTAATCCATTTGAAGTATGTTTTCTCCCTACTACATTTAAAAATGAATTTTTTTAAATATTAAAAATTAACATGTGTGCTTTGTAAAAAAAATCTTCAACCAGTTCTGATTAATGGTAAAGCCAGGCGCGGTGGCTCATGCCTATAATTACAGCATTATGGGAGGCTGAGGCGGGAACGTTGCTTGAGATCATGAGTTTGAGACTTGTCTGAGTGAAGTGAGACCCTGACTTATGAAAAACATTGAAAAACCCAGCCAGGCACCACGGCGAGCACCTATGATCCCAGCAGCTGTGGGAGGCTGAGGCCGTAGGATGACCACAGCCCACGTCTGAGGTTGCAGTGAGCTATGACACCACTGCACTCTGCTCAGGGCATAGGGTAGAACTCTGTCTTGACAAAAAATACAAAGCAACAGATTAAAGGTAAAAATGGAAGCTCCCCTCCACTCCAATGCCTCAAAATAGCCAATGGCAGTAGATTGGTGTTTTCACCTCACAGGCATTTTTGTACTCATACAAAAACATACACTCAGAAAGAGTTAAGTTCATTCATTATAAAATTAAGATTCCACACTCACAATTCCATAATGTGCTTTTGTGCAGCCACTATTTTTCACAGACACTTTTCTGCTTTAGTCCACAGACAGCAGTCTTAGTCTTTAGTAGCTGTGTAGTTCCTGTTCCTTTCCATAGTTTCAGGAAAACTGTTATGAATTCTTTCATTTTCCTGGTCTCTTCCCTGGGAAGACACAGCTTATTTCATTGAGTCTTTATTCTTAGACCATTAGATATAGATAGAGATGTAGATACAGATATAGACACAGATACAAACATAGACAGAACATTGTCCTATAGAGAATTATATGGGGAATGTGTTCTAGAAACGTGTCTCATCTCCATTAAGCTGACTCTCCTCTGTGCCGTCAGATAGTCACAAATCTCACAGAGCTCCTCAGAAAGGCTTTTTCTGATCAAACTCGAAATCCCAGCACCCCAAGTCCCCACTATACCCTTACCAGCTTCACTTTTCACCACAGCACTCAGCACATCTTAACATTATATTATTTATCTGTTTATTTGTTTGTTGAGTTGTAATCTCCCCAAATTCAGTGTAAACTCATTAGTGGCAGAGATTGCCTTTTTGTTTACTGTGATAACTAGTACCTAGTTCCTATCCTGACTTCTAATAGCACAGATTTGGTTTGCCCACGTTTATCACCCTCTAAATGAAATCATACAGGAACAACAAAAATATAAGTGTTTAAAAATATTTCCTGGCTCTGCGCCTGTGGCTCAGCGGGCTAAGGCTCCAGCCATGTACACCTGAGCTGGCGGGTTCGAATCCAGCCCGGGCCCCCCGAAACAACAATGACGGCTGCAACCAAAAAATGGCTGGGCGTTGGGGCGGGCGCCTGTAGTCCCAGCTACTTGGGAGGCGGAGGCAAGAGACTCGCTTAAGCCCAGGAATTGGAGGTTGCTGTGAGCTGTGATGCCACGGCACTCTATCCAAGGTGACAGCTTGAGGCTCTGTCTGAAAAAAAAAAAAAAAAAAAAAAAAATATATATATATATATATATATATATATATATATATATATATATAATATATAATATATATTTCCTGAGGGCAGGGCACAGTTGCTCACCCCTGTAATCCTAGTACTCTGGGAGGCTGAGGGGGGTGAATTGCCTGAATCCAAGAGTTCCAGACCAGCCTGAGCAAGAGCAAGGCCCTGCCTCTACTAAAAATAGAAAAACTGGCTGGGCATAGCGGTACACGCCTATAGTCCCAGCTACTTGGGAGGCTGAGGCAAGAGGATTGTTCAAGCCAAACAGTTTGAAGTTGCTGTGAGTTATCATGCCACGGCACCCTATCCAGGGCAACAGAGTACTCTACCCAGGGAATAGGCAGTACATAAAAGTCAACGTTCTCTCACTGCTAAGAATTCCCAACTTGCCTGTAGGAGGAAATGAATATTACACAAGTCTGTCACAGAATAAGGAGGGATCAAACATCTAAACTTTTTTCTTTAATTTTAGTCCCTTAAAATTAAAGGGACTCTGAGACTCTGTCTCAAAAAGAAAGAAATATATATATTAGATGAATACCATAAACTCTAAAACGGATATTAAAATGCATCTGCTCATGAAATTCTGAGTTTCTAGCTTGAAAATATATGCAGTATATGCATGTATGTATATGTGTGTGCGTGTGCTCTTATCAGAAGTAAAAAATGCAATTTGAAAACTGCAGTACCTGGAGGTCCAAAAACCAACTCATCAGTGTGGATTTTACTTGTATGAAACTGGTAGAACGTCTACGGCCATACCACCCTGAACGCGCCCGATCTCGTCTGATCTCGGAAGCTAAGCAGGGTCGGGCCTGGTTAGTACTTGGATGGGAAACTGGTAGAACTGGATTGGCCTTTTTTTTTTTTCTGTAGAGACAGAGTCTCACTCTATGGCCCTCAGTAGAATACTGTGGCGTCACACAGCTCACAGCAACCTCCAGCTCTTGGGCTTAGGCGATTCTCTTGCCTCAGACTCCTGAGTAGCTGGGACTACAGGCGCCCACCACAACGTCCGGCTATGGATTGGTCTTAAGGAAATGTTCTAGCAGAAAATCAAAGATCTTTGAATAAGCATCCAGTAATTGTGCTCTCATTGAAGGTCTTTCCCACTCTTGTTCATATCAAACAAGGGAGATATTTGACTTTTTGTCCCTGACATTATATAAATTTTTCCCCAAGTGTTATTAAAATTTCCTCTTTTATCTGTTTATATATACTATTACATCATAAAAGCGATCAGTGGATATTAAAGTATATGACACGCTCACCACTAGGCTGAGCTCAATCACATGCTTTTTTGTCTTAATATATGCATCATGATATTGGGCCTAGTGGTCAATGCAAAAATGTTTAGCATAAGCTTACCTGTCGTTCCGAAAAATCTTTGGTAGATACCTTCTGGGGAACCACATGGCCAGAGCACACATCAGAACCCAAAGGATTGCAAGTTCATCAAGCATCTGACCCAGGAAACTAAGGGTTGCATGGAAGTAGACGGATCCAATTCCTAGAATCAATTACAACCAATAAAAAAGTTCACCACAGAAGAAGAGACTCATAAATTGAATACACTACTTAAGGATAACCCTTTCACCAACTGCTATCACAAATCACCAGATCACTCTCTCTCTCTCTGAAAAAAGAAACTAAAAGAAGAAACCTCACACCACCCAGACATGCAGACCTCAAAACTAGAAAGAGGACTTCAACGAGAGCCCAAGTATCAGGTGTCAGAACTTTAACAATTCCACAGTTAAATACCCTCTATCTTCCTCCACTGAGCCTTCATGAGAACAGGCAGTACATCAAAGTCAACATTCACTGGCTGCTAAGAATTCCCAACTTGTCTGTAGGAGGAAATGAAAAGTACACAAGTATTTCACAGAACAATGAGGGATCAAACATCTAAACTTTTTTCTTTAATTTTAGTCCCTTAGGACCCACAGTTTCACCAGACTGCAGTTGTTTCACGTGACTTTCTTCAGATGTTCTCAGAAAACTACAGTGGCATGAGCCCAATGGCTATGACACAAAAGAAGTCCCAAATGCGAGCAAGTGACAGTTACTCCAACCTTGTTATCAAGCCCACATTCAAAGAGTCCTTCTTCTGGCGTCAAGCGAAGGGGGGAAAAGCTCAGGAAGACGTCAGAGTGACTTTAGTTTACAAAACATCATGTTCAAAGGCGACAGGAAGTGTGCAGAATCCCATTTCCTCCCACCCAGCCTATGTTCCCAAGTGAGTTCACTCACCCACTACAACTAGGAGAGTCCAGATCAAGTAGATGCCGCTGTTGAAGCAGGCTGCATACTGCCGGAACAGGCACATGCAGATGGGCGGCAGAATGAAGAACAGGACATTGCTGATCTGGGGAGGGATGGGGGAAAAAAAGATGACTATTCAGTGAAAGGGCAAAAAACAAGGCAGCCTGCTCCAACTATATCCTTTGCAAACAGGGATAAATGTGGCCATGCATCTTGTTTAAACTCCTGCACTTTTTTACATGTTGTTTAAACTACCTTTCTTTACTGTGGATACACAATCAGGAAAACTTAACACTCCCTTAATGAAGTTGTGGTATATAACCATTTAAGAGCTCCTTGCTGCCTCCATGATTGTGCAAGTAGCTATAAAAACATTGCAGTCTAGGGCGGCGCCCGTAGCTCAGTGGGTAGGGTGCCGGCCACATATACCGAAGTTGGAGGCTGGAACCCAGCCTGAGCCTGCTAAAACAACAATGACAACTGCAACCAAAAAATATATAGCTGGGCATTGTAGCAGGCACCTGTAGTTCCAGGTACTAGGGAGGCTGAGGCAATCGCCTCAAGACAATCGCTTGAGTCCAAGCATTGGAGGTTGCTGTGACCTCTGATGCCACAGCACTCTACCCAGGACAACAGCTTGAGACTCTGTTTCAAAAAAATAAATAAATAAAATTGAAGTCTACAAAGACTGCCAAGGATCATCAAAGAACAAGTAACTCCTATTGTTTGTCGTAAGAAGAAATATGAAGTATTCTAATTCACTTGCATTTATTTTTAAAAACATGTTTTTAAGAGACAGGGTCTTGCTATGTTACCCAGGCTGGCTGTTAACTCCTGCATTCAAGTGATTCTCTCTCCTCAGACTCTGGAGTAGCTGGGAATATAGGCGCATGCCACCAAGTCTGGCTGCACATAAATTTTTAAAGATAAAGCCTGTACTAAATAATGGTAAACAGTTTAATGAAGGTACAAGAAGGGCTAGACAGGTTCCAGCTCCTAATAAGCCTTCACCAGTTAAGCCAGCCTTTTCCCAGGGTCCCCTTAGTTGTCCTTCGTCAGTTTTCTCATCTTAATCAAAACCTATTTTCAGATAAAGATCAAACTTGAAAGTTTCTTCTCAGCTTTAAAATGATATCACTGGCCGGCATGGTGGCTCATGCCTATAATCCTAGCACGGTGGGAGGGTGAGGTGGGTGGATTGCTTCAGCTAAGGAGTTCGAGACCAACCTGAACAAGATGAGAGCCCTGTGTCTACTAAAAAAAAAAAAAACAGAAAAACTGCCAGGCATTGTGGCGGGCACCTGTAGTACCTGCTACATGGAAGGCTGAGGCAGGAGGATCTCTTGAACTCAAGAGTTTGAGGTTACTGGGAGCTATGACACCACAGCACTCTATGCAGAGCAACAGAGTGAGACTCTATCTCAAAAACAAATAAACAAATCAATAAATAAATTATTTTTAAAAAATAAAATGGGCTTGGCATCCATAGCACAGTGGTTACCACCTGCACTGAAGCTGTCAGGTTCAAACCTAGCCTGGGCCTACTAAACAACAATGACAACTGCAACAACAACAAAAAAATCTGTTCACCAATTTTAAAAATTTTAATTTAATTTAATTTAATTTAAAAAGTGATATTTTATCATGCAGACTTTAATGCACACTTAACCCTCTCAGGGATATTCAGTTGTTTTTTGTTTTTTTGGTTTTTTTTGCAGTTTTTGGCCAGGGCTGGGTTTGAACCCACCACCTCCAGTATATGGGGCCAGCACCCTACTCCTTGATCCACAGGCATCACCCCAGATATTCAGCTTTTTAAAAAGTGTTAATAATATATCATATTTATTGCAATGTATTCAAAATATTATCATTTGAACATGTAGTCATTATTAAAATATCATAGATGAGGTATTTTATGTTGTTTGGTTCATAGCCAGGCTTTGAAGTTCAGTACAAATTTCACTCTTAACAGCAAGCCTCAGTTTGGACTAGCCACAATTCTTGTGCTCGGAAGCCACATGTGGCCAGTGACTCCCATGTGGGACAGCATAATTCTAATCTAGAACCTCACCCCTAGTTTTAATTTATTTTTTGCTTGGTTGCTTTTAGTTTAGGGTTTTTTTTTTAGGACTCAAAGGTTTTTCCCTACATTTTTTTTTCGAGACAGAATCTCACTTCATCATCCTGGGTTGAGTGCCATGGGGTCATCATAGCTCACAGCTACCTCAAACTCCTGGGCTCAAGCAATCCTCTTGCCTCAGCCTACCAAGTAGCTGGGCCTACAGGCACCAGTTATAGACACCCGCCTGATTTTTCTATTTTAGTAGAAATAGGGTCTCACTCTTGCTCGGGCTGGTCTTGAACTCCTGAGCTTAAGCATTCCACCCACCCCACCTTCCAGAGTGCTAGGATTATGGGCGTGAGCCACCATGCACAGCTTTTCCCTGAACTTTTAAAATTGTGGTAAAATTCACAAAGCACGAAACTAGTTATTTTAAAGTGTACAATCATAATATGCAACCATATTCACCTCTATCTAGTTCCAAAATGTTTTCATCACCTCAAAAAGAAAACCCATTCCTGTTAAGCAGTCACTGCCCATTGCTCCCTCTCCCGGCCCCTGACAACCACCAATCTATTCTAGATATTTCATGTACCTTTTGCATCTGGCTTCTTTCACTTTAGCATAATGTTTATAGGTTCAGCGTATCGGTATGTATCAGTGCTTGATTCCTTTTTACAGCTGGATAACATTGCATTGAAAGGATGTACTACATTTCCTTTATCCATCCCTCCATTAATGGCTACTGGATGCCATGGCCTGAATGTATCCCTGCCTCCAAATTCGTAGATGTTGAAACTTAATCACCAATGTGAGGGTAGTTATTGTGGGCGGTAGACAGGTTGACTTGTCAGCGGATTGCCGGCCTCAATTCTGAGGTGACCTGGGAGTATGCCTGCAAGGGGGCAATTCCTGGGAGTTCTTTATAATCACAAAAAGAGGAGAAGAATCCGGAGGACCGAGCACTTGAGAGTCAACAGATGGGAGGGATTAAACTCTTCCATTTTGCAATTAAACTAGAAAACCTGGTTTACTCCCTCCCCTGAACAGCACTGGCTTCTCCCTCCCCCTCTATTGACATACACCACTGGCTGTTTACCAACCTCCTGCCACTTACCCTGGCTTTCTCTCTATCCAGTCTTCCTGGGAACTTGGGATTCTTTCAACCCTATCTTTTGCATAGGCACCTTTGTTAAAAAACTAATAAAAAACCTTCAGAAGCAGCCAGGAAGGCACGGCATTTTCTTGGTCTACCCACCCTGGGTTAGTGTAAGCCATCTCCAGGCATCCTCAGACTTGTCTTTCCTTCGCACTGGTGTTGAGTTAGTTATTTCCAGCATCGTTTCCCAGCCGGCATTCAAACCAGGTTGGGGTTTGCGCACTTCGGCCCCTGACATGTCACGTGAACCCCTGACAAGTCACATGCCACACAACATTTCAGTCAATAATAGACCACATATACCATGGTAGACCCATAAGATTATAATGGAGCTTTAAGCGTATTTTTACTGTACCTTTTCTATATTTAGATGTTTGGATACACAAATACTTACCATTTTTTTACAACCACCTACAATATTTAGTACAGTAACATGCTATGAAGGTTTGTAGTATAGGAGCAACAGGCTGTCCTGTATAACCCATGTGTGTAGTAGGCTTACCATCTAGGTTTATATAAATATACTCTATGATATTCACAGGATGACAAAAATCACCTGACCATGCATTTCTTAGGATGCATTGCATGACTGTATTAAGATGGGGGGGAGCTTAAGGAGAGATTAAGTCATGAGGGTAGAGCTCTTACAAATTGTATTAGCATTCTCATAAAAGATGTGTGAGAGAGTTGTTTGCCATTTCCACCATGTGAGGGTGCAGCAAGAAGCACCATCTTTGAAGCAAGGAGCCCTCACTGGACCCGCAAACCTGCCAGCACCTTTTTTTTTGAGAGAAAGTCTTACTTTGTCACCCTCAGTAGAGTGCCTTGGTGTCACAGCTCACAGCAACCTCAAACTCTTGGGCTTAAGCGATTCTCTTGCCTCAGCCTCCCCAATAGCTGGGATTACAGGAGCCCACCACAACAGCCAGCTATTTTTAGAGATAAGGTCTCACTCTTGCTCAGGCTGGTCTCAAACCTGTGAGCTCAGGCAATCCACCTGCCTCAGCCTCAGAGGTGGGATTACAGGCGGGAGCCACCAGGCTCGACCTCTGTCAGCACCTTGATCTTGGACTTACCAGCCTGTAGAACTATAAGAAATAAACTCCTTTTTGTTATAAATTTCTCAGTTTAAGGTATTTTTTTAGAGCACCAAGAATGGACCAAGACACTGACTGACATGGCAATTTCATGTTTAATTTATTGAAGAAACAACAAACTTTTTCAGTTTTTTGTTTGTTTTTACATTTTCATCAGTGTTGTGACTTCTCCACATCCTTATCAACATGTGTTATATTCTGGCTTTTGTTTTTAAATTAAAGCCGTCCTAGAAAAGTATGAAATGGTAGGGACAATCAGCTTCTTACAGCTCATCTCTAATTGTGGAGTGAGGAGCTCCTTGAACAGGCTGTGCACACGGAGTTAGTGTGTTGAGTCTGAAGAAAACAGTGAGTCTAAATGAGCAAGCATGAGTGAGCAACACCAGGGGGAGGGGCCTGGCCTAAAATGGAACAAAAGAAAACAACACATTCAGAGATAGCTGGATGGGGTAGATGAAGTCTGGAAAGCTGAGGGACAATACAGAAAGGTCACTTATTGGAGGTATACAAGAACCATCAGGGTGGGGTGGCACCCAAACTGAACTGAAGGGGTGTGGCAGAAGGGCTTTCCCGGGACATACAATGCTTGAGAAAACCCCAGAGCTCAAGGGGGAGTACAGGTAAGCTCACCAGCCAACACCTGCCCCTGTCACCCACCACCTTGAGAGGAGAGGGGTCAGGAATAACAGCTTTTAGAAGGGAAGAAAGATATGGTGGGAAAGACATAAAGAAAGTCAAGGGAAGACAACCCAATCCTTTGTCAGGGGCAGGGCACTGCCTCTGGTTAAAACCCAGGGCAGCATAACTGTGGAGAAAGTGGAACCTTTTCTAGTTGATCTTTCTGACGTAGATCCTTCTTTCTCACCTAGGAGCCCTCTGGCTGCTAGTGACCTCAGGTGGGAGTATAGATACATCGTCTAAGATGTCCCAGGTGGTCTCCAGCATTAGAAATGTGGCCCATTCTCACTTACCAAGAAGCAGGTAAGAGGAATCAGGACATGGCCTAATGTACTGGATAAGAAGTAGGCTTTTGTTCATTGTTATGATCAAAGCCTTTGACTTTCAGTAGAACAAAGAATCAGAGGTCCTTAAGAGGATCTTTTTACGAAGGATCCTTTTTAAAAACCATCCTTCTTTATACCAGGGGATATAATAGTTGAAGGCCCAGAAGGGCTCCATGGCTGGCTGAGGTTAGAGAGGCCAGCATCACCCACAGGGCCACTGGGGCCAGTATTCAGCCACCAGCACTGCCTCCTTCCACTGCCCCCAGCTGATGTTCACCTCTGACCCAGCCAAGCACATTCTCACCGCCTTGGCTTACCTCCTAGATTAACATCTAAAAATTCTAAATTGCATCACGCATGCTTTACATATGACCCAGTTTCATGGCTTTATGATTTAAAAGTGACTTTCCTTTTGTAAACACAGAACTGCGGAAAGAAAAGAAGATGAAGGGTGAGCAAGGAGGTGAAGAGGGAAGGGAAGGGAACAATGGAATTGTCACACCGCAGGTAACTGAACACCTGACCTTTCTCTGTGTGAAAAATACATTACAAAGGTGAAGTCTTCTCTCCTCCCCAGGACAGCCGTGGTTCTAGATTCACAGAGTCCCAGTCATTTCCCCATGTTTACGATAAGTACGCATACATGTCACGTACTGTAACATCTCTCTGCGGTTCCTTTTCTCCTTCAACAATGTACCTTGCCAAGCTTTTCATCTGAGATAAAAAAGATTTAGCTCCCTTGCGCTAAGTGCTGCAGATGGCAGCAGGTTAGCCACTTTCCAGTGGGAGGAGGACCAATTTCCAGTCCTACCTACAATGCTCAGAAATATCACACGTTTGGGTTTTATCCCAGGAGATCGTCGGTGCCTCCAGTCCTCAGTCTCCCTTGCTTTCGCTACCTACTGCCAAGCTGCCCCCAGTGGCTTTCCTGAGTTACATTTCCACTGGCAATGTCTGTGGTAATCCCTTTTAATTGCATTGATACGCCATTCACAAAGGCAAAAGGTCACTTATTACACCTGAAGTAAAATTATGATATTTCAAATGTTATTTTTAAATGTACATACCACATAGTAAAAGCACCATTTAGAAGCTCTATTTGGACATATGCTCCCAAATAACACTGAAATTACATTATTCCTTCTGCATAGCCCACATATCAAGGTCTGTTGGCCTTCACCATCTCTTTCAAAGACATCAATATACGGAAAAGAAAAGACCAGATTAGAGGGAGATTCTCCCCAAGATAAAAAGAGGAAGGAATGCCCTCACCGAAAAAACCCAGAAAAGAAACAGAAAAGCAAATGAGTAGAGGTTAAAAGAGGACTCAATGGTTCTCTGTCTCTATTGAGACATGAACTTCCCCTCACAATTGTGTGGGTCATTAAAACTGTAGAATAATTCAGCCAAGAGGAGTTGTTTTTTTTTAAAGCCTATTGTTAGATTACCCTTTGGGGAATTGGTTTGTTTAATGCCTGCAAACAGATTTTTTTAATTAAAAGGAAACCACAATTTCAACCACTTTCCTTAGAAAGTTCTTTATTCTATGAATTCCTACATAACATTTGCCACAAAATAATCTCAGGAACATACTGCACACTCATCCTGACGCATCTGAATGTGCACTTTCCAGACAGGAAAAATACAGACAAACAACAGGCTGAGCATTTTCTGGACAATAGGTCACAAACAGCTAAGGACCTTTACCGTGGATAAGTAGACTGTGCAATTTAACTATATGCCACTGCTTAGCCATCCATTCCATTGTTCTAGCCCCGTCTCTGGGCTGACCAACTGTCCTAAGTTGGTGGTGGTGGCTCACACCTGCAATCCTATCTAGCTCTCTGGGAGGCTGAGGCAGGTGGATTGCTTGAGCTCAGGAGTCTGACACCAGCCTGAGCAAGAGCAAGACCCCATCTCTACTAAAAACAGAAAAATTAGCTGAGAGTGGGTGCCTATACTTCCAGCTACCTGGGAGGCGAAGGCAGGAGGACGCTTGAGTTTGAGGTTGCTGTGAGCTAGGCTGAGGCCATGGCACTCCAGCCTGGGGCCACAGAGTGAGATTCTGTCTTAAAAAGAAAAAAAAAGAAATCAGAAAAATCTCACACAAAAACCTAAGATGAGTTTGGTCACCCTACTCAGAATCCTTCATGCCAAAATCACCACCCTACGCTCACAATACACTAATCCCATGCAGAGTATGAATAATACCCTCGACAGCCTATATATACCTCTATCACAGCCCTCATCTTACAAATCTGGTCTCTGTAACAGGCACACGGTAGTTGCGCAGTAACTGTTCAGATAAATAGAACAGGTAGGTAGAAATGATGGAGAAATTCATTGATTCTGCCCTACAGATATTGGGAATTCGGATCTGGCTTTTAAAGAGAGTTCTGCTCTCCTTATATTGCTGATTGGAGACAGAGAGGAAGTAATAATCATAGACTGATTTGATGCATGGATTTTGCTTCAAGACTTTTTAGCACCAATTGATTTCCTTTTGCCCCAGAGTCAATGCCCAGCAACAGGGTCCCCAAAGGCCAAGCCTAGTGGTTAAAAGGCAGACCCAACTTTTCTCCAAAGTGGCTTGGGACTTAAAACTTAAAATGTAAAAAGGAACTCAATTCAATAAAACTTGTATGTAAAAGAAAAGTACAAAATGTACCCATGTAAAAGGCTGTGGAAGGAAATGACATGTTCTTGGAAGAAATATTGGGTTTGGTTGGAACAAAGGATGATAAGATTTGAGGCAACAGAGAGTTGCAGAGCCCAAAAACAAGATGCCGCACCCACCCAAACACTGTCAGGGGGAGTTGAATCAGTGCACTCTCTTTAGGTGGCCATTTCAGGGCAACTACCAACATTTAATGTGGATATTCTTTTTGACATAGCAATTCCCTATCTAGGATAAGTACTTGCAAAAGTGCATCCTGATGAATGAATTTGGATATTCACTGAATCACTGTTCAAAAACAAAAACAATAAAACTAAGAGAAACTGCCCTAAATGCCCATCAATAAGGATTGACTGATTATTAAATAAACTATGGTCAATCCATAAATTGAATACTGTATGGAAATTGTAAAGAGGGAGTAGGTTTGATACGAGTCTAACTGAGACTGTCACCAAGACGCATTAAATGAAAAATGAAAGGTGTGTAAGAGTTTGTGTATGTTCTCAATTAAGTCAGAAAAAAAAATTAAAAGAATGTGAATGCATTATACATACACATATATGCACACACAAATACACGTGCTTTTAGCATATCTGGAAAATATCTGGAAAAATACAAAAGAAGGAATATTTTTTACTTTGTAAGTCTAAATATTTTACCATGATTATGTTATTACTTTTATAATAACAATTTAAAAAAACGAAACAAACTTTTTTCATATCGAACATCGTGAGTTTTTTTTTTTTCTTTTTTGAGATGGAGTCTCATTTTGTCACCCTTGGTAGAGTCATAGCTCACAGCAAAATCAAACTCTTGAGCTCAAGTGATTCTCTTGCTTCAGCCTCTCAAGTAGCTGGGACTACAGGCACCCACCACAATGACCAGCTATTTTTTTAGAGATAGGTTCTCATTCTTACTCAGGCTGTCTTGAACCCCTGAGCTCAAGCAATCTACCCACCTCGGCCTCCCAGAGTGCTAGGATTATAGGTATCTGCCACCATGGTCAGCCTAAACATCATGAGTTTTATCCTAATTGCAAAATGGTCCCAATATAGGAGTTTTAAATTAAAATAATGACTGAATAATAAATACCTATACTATGCCAAATAAATAAATCTAGTTACAGTGGCATGTACATCTTCAAGAGAACTTTCCTGGTTGAGTGGACTGGACCAAGTCAAATTCTGACTCCAGCTCAACCATTCTCATGACTTCAGCAAGTTACATAAACTATCCAGGCCCCAACTTCTTCCTTTATCAAATGAATATAATGTATAGTACCTACTGCCTACGGTGAGTATAGAGTACCCAGCAAAGCTTCAACACATAGCAAACAATTAATAGTGGAAATTGTGGTAGTGAGGTGCTCTCTCAAGACCCATCAAGGAGGTTACAGACTAGGCACAGTGGCTCACACATGTAACTCCAGCAGTTCAGAAGGCCAAGACAGCAGGATCACTGGAGCACAGAAGTTCAAAGCTACAGTAAGCTATGATCACGCCACTGCACTCCAGCCTTGGAGACAGAGTGAGACCTTGTCACTGAAAGGTCTCAAAGAAAGAAAGATTCTAAATCCTCCTCCCAGTCTTCTCTTGATTTAACACTGTCGATTCTTTTAGTCTTTTTCTTAAAATTGGCAATGATTATTAATAGTTTCTTGTAAAATGGATAATTGTCTCACAGGCTGATACCTGCTAAACATACAAAACAAATGGATAATTAGACCTGCTGCCCTATGAAGATTGAAGAAGATGTTTATCATCAAGTAACAGTTCACCACTTTTCCCAATACAGGAGAGAGATAAGCCAAGTATGTCCTGTGATAAGCATCAAAAGATAAGACCATGGGAACAGAGGGGAGGAAATGGTTTTTGCTAAATTATTTGTGCCTACACTCAACGTTAGGCAACCAACTACTTGTCTGAGATCTTAAGGTTTCTGCTTTATCAGAGCAAATCCTGTAGTTGACGAGTATTCCAAGGAATAAAGTTTGGCAGATGGACTAGTCCAGCACAGGCACAAAGATCAACAGTTCATTTCTTTAAAAAAAAGACTCTGGCACTCACTACAGAGAGTTACAGCTCCAATGGGACTCAATTAAAAGTAAAGACAAACTCTCCCCATCACTCAGGAGAGGCTTTTCAAGGCAGGCTCCACGTAGCTGTACATGACCCTCACAGCCCAAATAACCAAGCCTGACCCCCCTTTGAAAGCTTCAGACTCCACAGATAATTATCATGCAAGGTGTGTGAAAACCTATCACCAAACTATCATTTCTTATGGATCTCTGGTGAAATCCTTAAAGTGTCACTGTATTCTCCATTTACAAATGGAGCCAGTGAGTTACTGCTGTTTCTCCCTGTTTAAAGTACCCCACAGGTGCGAGCCCATCCTGTGTGCACCTGTGTGTGCCTGTGTGTAGCTTGCTTCCCAAGTCTATAACTAGGTAAGTTGTGGCCACTGCCACTAACTGCATCTTTCACAGTATCTACCAGCAGAGGACCAGGTGTTCTTGAGGAACCTAGTCATGAAAAAGAAGCAGGAGGCTTTGTGCAGAGGGAAGCCATGGATTGCAGCGCTCAGGGGAGGGTAAGTCTAGACTTCTAGATTGTGGCCCCAGCCATGTCCAACATGTTGGCATGACAGCTCCCTTCTCAAGTGCCCAGGGTTCTCATCAGATAAAAGGACGGCCTAGATCACCTGAGATCCCTCCAGGCAGTAAATACTAACTCTCTAGCAAATCCAAAGAAAAAGTCCTAAGTAACAACCTCAAATTCACAATGATTCAAACCAGGAATTTTCTGTGTTTGGGCAGGGAAAAACAAGCCACTGTAAGGACCATGCAAAGTTTTACGTTCAGTACCAGAACCCTGAGCCATGGACATATTGAAAAAAAAGAGACGTTTCCTCTCCCGAAAGCAACCTTTCTCTCCCTCTAAGACTACAACACACAGGACTCTGCCATGGGGAAGTTTCTGCTTGCCTATACTAAGGGACCTAAGCAAATCCCCAGACTCGTAGTTTATCCCTCCCAGACTTCCCTTTCACCCCTCAGACTTACAAACTGGATAGAGCACAGGCCTGGGGAGTTGATTAGGGGCTGACAAGATTGAACACTAAAGGTAAGGAGGAAAAAACGAGTAGTAATTAACGTGATTCTGGCCAAAAAGAATTCGACCATTATTGGCATATTCCTGGGGATGGTGCAAGTCAGCTTGGTGGGAGTGGGCCCCAGCTGCCTCGCTCCCCAGAGACCTGCGCTGGGTGAAGGGGCTTCCCCTTTCTCGGTACTCAGAGAGCAGGTGCTGAGGGCAAAAACGCACAATGCGACCCTAATGCGTCACACCACAGCGGTCGTAGGGTAGGAAGAGAGGTGTCCCGGCGGGTTCACCATCCCCAGCTAACCCAAGCCAGAAGAATGGGCTGACATGGACGCCCGGTTCCGGGACGGGTGGGGACCAAACAAAACAATAGGGCCACGAGAACAAAATGACAGGAGGAGAGGATTAGCCCAGCTGCCGGGAATAGAGACAAGAGAGGACAGGAGAACCGGGAGGGCCGCTGGAGAGAACGCCCCAGGTACACGCAGAGACCCGCGTCCAGCTCCCAGGCGCTGCGGCGCACGGGGACAGCCCCCTCCCGCAGGCCCGCCTGCCTCCCGGCCCCCGCGACCCGCACCGTGTTGTAGAACTCGGCGATGGCAGGCACGATGGTGTAGTTGTCCTCGCACCAGTCCACCTCCGAGCTGCCAGCCCGCAGCTGGTCCCACCAGTGCGGGGCGCTCATGGCCGCTCTGGGACATTGGAGCAGCTGCTCCAGCATCCGAGAAAAGCCCAGGGCTGGGACGGAGGCAAACCGCGGCGGCCGCTTTATGAAGTACAGGGAAGCCGCCGGATGTGGCGCCTCCCCAGCTGGCCTTCGGCACTCGGCCCCGCCTGTGGGACGTGACTCGCCAGTAGACCCCTCCCCGGCTCCGCCCCTGGGGCCACGCCCCCTGTGGAAGGAGGGGTCCGGGGTGGGGCGCGGGGAGGCAAGGAGGTGCCGACAGAGCCTTAGCTTCCAGACTCCCCTGTGCCGGGCGGGTGGCTGGGGCTTCGACGGTCGCCCACGCCTGCCCACGCCCATCTCCTGGCTCAGACTCGCTCGCAAGCGCCCCGGATTGTGCAAACAAAGCTAGGAACAGAGCAGCCCCTGGGAGCACTGATCTTTAGGCAAAAATTTATAAGGAGAAACCCAGGAAGACCCAGATCCCATTAGACCCCTAGGGAGTTTGCACCGATTTGGCTGCGCTGCGTGGGGCGCGGGTGCTCAAACCTGAGAAACGCCCTTGGTCCCTCCGAAGCTGGGAGCGGTTCCTTTGAGCCTACTCGCGGCAGTCACTCGGCTGCAGGGGCAGGCTTTGGGACCCTCACACACAGCCTGCGCCGCGCACTTCTTGATAGAGAATCGCACTCGTACTATTTCTTTTGAAGACGTTCCTGCCCTCTCTTCTCTAGACACCGGCGTTACGGGTTAATCTAGTCTTCGATATGGAGGCTTAGGCATAGTCAAACCTGAGCCATCTCAGCCCTCAGAGGATGCAGTGTGGCAGCTATGACATCCCCAGTACACCCAAGGTGCAGGACATGTGCCAGGCTCTGTTTGAAGAGCTGCCATGCATCACAAAGTTAGTGTGCTCAACGGAGATGCTGTGAGGTGGGTTCTATTAATATTAGCAACCCCATTCCAGCCCGCTGCTGAGCTAGAAAGCAAATTCAGGCAGGATGATCTCGGATCTGTTGTAAATACTTTGCTTCTGCAAGTATCCTGTAGTTTCTAAATGAAATGTAATCTGGTTCCCATGATTTCTAGAGAAAGCCAACTTTCTTCTTCCCCCCACTCCCCAATCTCTCATAGGAGGTTCTAGGATTCCAGGTCAGGGCAGTGGCAAAAGAGGCCCTGGGCAGAAATCCGTGGTAAATGCTATCAGGATCTGCATAATACCCTAAAGATCAGTGCTCCCCAGGGGCTGCCCTCCTCCTGGGCCTGACTGCCCAAAGGGACCCTAGCTGGTGCTCTAATGTCCTATGCACCAAGTGTCTGACTTCCACAGTTAGCCACACAGGCACTTGCAAGTCTCCACAGATCTCCATCAGAGGCAGAAAACTGTAAGCCCCACCTCCTCTAATAGTCCTCTGGAAATCCATTGTTGCTTGGCGCCCGGGCTGGATTCGAACCCGCCAGCTCTGGTGTACATGGCTGGCGCCTTAGCCTGTTGAGCCACAGGCACCGAGCCTAAGATTTTTTTCAATATGTACAACCTTAATAATTTAACTCCAGGGCCTGCTGATAGGTTATTAATTTTGAAACTGATTTATATTAATAATGTGATGTCTTGGCAGCTACTCATAATGATTTACGGTGAAATTCTGATATCAACCATAAACAGTTTGTTGGGGGTGAGAAGCAGGGAACAGCAGGGAACAAAGCCCTGCTATGTTCCAACGATGGTTTGCTCATGGTGCTTTTGGTCTACATTTGAGTCAGTGACATGGAGTCACAAGGGAGCAGATTTGGGGGAACAGCCCTTGCAGGGACGCCAGAATGCTAGCATCTTCTGTTTTCTCATAGTGAATAACAGTGTTTATTTGGTCTAAGTGAATGTCTGACAGTAAATATCTAGTTCAACTGATTCCACAAGTGGAAATTATCAAGACACAAAGGCTTCATTGGGGAAAAAAATACAGTCGCCTCTGTAAATGAAGCAAAAAGTGCCTGATCAAGGATGAAATGTCTATATTCTCCCATTTGACAGAGCTTTTCATTGTGGTCTTGCTAGAGGACTATTGTTTAGGCCAGACCACCAACAGCAGCATCACCTGGAACTATTTAGAAAATGCCAGTTGTCCAGTTCCCAAGCCAGATCTATGGAATGAGAAACTCTGGGTGGAACCCAACAATTTCTGGCTCAAAAAGACTTCAAGTGATTGTGACTCATGATCAAGGTGGAGAGCCACTATTTTAGCCAGCGTGTGTCAGGGAAAAAATTCACTGTGGACTGTACATTAATAGAGGAGGTCATCCTTTCCTGAGAGAAACCAGGGGCTCTGAGTCCCCCTATCCCTTCAGCTAGGAAGAAAACAAGAGAAGCCAGAAGTCTGTTTGTTTCTTTATAATCTGACACAGTGTCAGGCTAAGAACTGTAGAAGCGAGCTGCAGGAAGCAGGCCCCTATCAGAAAGTACGCCTGTAAGCCATGCCAGATGCCCTTCGTTTACGCATAGGACAGGCACCAAGAGCCACTTCCTGCTATTACCAGGGACCTCTATTTAGGAAGTGCCTCTCTTTCCTAATCTGCACTGGAAAACCACAGTGTTAGGATAGGATGTACAATAAAAGTAAGTAGATTCTGAGGCCTATGCTTAAAGAGCATAGAATTTGTTTGAAGTATGTTTTAACTGTGGCTTCTGGATAGATAAGGAGTTATTTGTTAACTAACTGTAGCGTGCAAAGATGTAACCAGCAATATCTGAGCATCTACTTTGTGCAAAGCTCCTTATATTAAGCACTAGAAAATAGAAAAGCCAATAAAGTAGCTTGTGGCTTCATGACGCTTAGTCTAATAGAGGCACACAAACCATTGAGTGCAACATGATAACTGCTAACATGAGAGAGTCACAAAAGGGTCAGCAGAGAAGGTAGCCTCAGAGTGGAGATTTCCAAGATGAATAGTTAACCAGGCAGAGCAGCAAGGGGAAGGAATTCTACAGAAGGAACAGCTCTGAGGAAGCTTATACACTCAAGAAACTAAAAAAGAACAGGCTGACCTGGAAGACTAATGAATCATATGAAGAAAGTAAGTCTTTTTTTTTTTTTAGACAGAGTCTTACTCTGTCTCCCTGGGTTGAGTGCCTTGGTGTTATAGTAGCTCACAGTAACCTCAAACTCTTGGGATTGAGCGATCCTCCTGCCTCAGCCTCCTGAGTACCTGAGACTATAGGCATACGCCACTATGCCTGATTAGTTTTTCTATTTTTAGTAGAGATGGGGGTCTCGCTCTTGCTCAGGCTAGTGTTGAACTCCTGAGCTCAAGCAATCCATTTGCCTCAGCCTCCCAGAGTGCTAGGATTACTGGTGTGAGCCATCATACCCGGCCAGGGTTTCCTTCTTAAAGACTTACTCTTGACCAGGTGTGATATCTCATGCCTGTAATCCCAGCACTCTGGGAGACCAAGGCGGGTGGATTTCCTGAGCTCATATGTTTGAGACTAGCCCAAGCCAGAGTGATACCTCATCTCTAAAAAATACCAGGCATTGTGGCAGGCATCTGTAGTCCCAGCTACTGGTGAGGCTGAAGCAAGCAAATTGCTTGAGCCCAAGAGTTTGAGGTTGCTATGAGGTATGACACCACAGCACTCAACGGAGGGTGACAAAGTAAGACTCTGTCAAAAAAAAAAAAAAAAAAAACCCTGATGGCAAAAGATCAAATTAGATTTCAAAAATTACTGGTAAAGCCTCTCAGTAATCCAAGTGAGGGATGATACGGGCATGACAAGCATTCATTCATCCATTTGGTTGCAGCTGTCACTGTTGTTTGGCCGGCCCGGGCTGGATTCGAACCCGCCAGCTCAGGTGTACATGGCTGGCGCCTTAGCCGCTTGAGCCACAGGCGCTGAGCCCATTCATCCATTTGCATGTAATTATTGAATACTGCTGTATGTCAGACACTTTTCTAGGTTCCAAGAATTAAATAGTAAGCAAAATAGAGATTGTAAGTATTATCTCTGCCCCCACAGAGCTTGCAGAGTAGAGGAAAGACAAATTAAATATGTGCATAAATTATTACAATCATGCCACATGTGTCATGAGGGAGAAGTGCAAGTGCTGAGATAGCTGATACCTAGTCTAGCCTGACAGCTGTGACCTAGTCTGAGGGTATCAGGGAAGGCTTCCCTGAGGAAGTGGATTTGAAGAGAGGCAAGGTTTAGGCAGAAGTAAAGGGAATTGAAAGAAGAGATGCAACTGAGATATAAAATGGCAGTTGTCATAAATTGTTTCCCAGCCCATGGACATGGGACTTGGCTTTGTCATTTGCTGTGGTCAATGAAACGTGCAATTACACCATCACTGAGCAGAGGCTTTGAAAGCCATTGCTAATTCTGCCATTCTTTTTTTTTTTTTTTTCTTTTGAGACAGAGCCTCAAGCTGTCACCCTGGATAGAGTGCTGTGGCATCACAGCTCACAGCAACCTCCAATTCCTGGGCTCAAGCGAGTCTCCTGCCTCCGCCTCCCAAGTAGCTGGGACTACAGGCG
>CAUYRH010070898.1:0-23144 GCA_963574655.1 Perodicticus potto | reverse complement strand
ATACACAGCAATGAACAGAAAGGGAACGTGCAATGGGACTTCTATATTCCCATCACCGACTTCAAGTAGTACCATCCCAAGAACAATTTCTTTTCCTCTGTGACTCTCTGTCGCCTCCCAGACATCAGAGCATTTTAATCTGTACCTAATTTTGCCTGTCTATCAAACAGATGAAGACTTTTAACCACATCACCAAGATATAATCATCACCCCCTGAGAAACAATTATTTCTTTAACATCATCAAATATCTGATCAGTACACAAATTTCCAGTTGCCTCGTAAGTTTTTTATAGTTTGTTTATTTGAATGAGGATTCAGTGCATTGTAATTGTTAATGAATCTTTTTAGTCTCTGTTAATCTACAAGTGCCCCCTCTTCTTTTTCATCCCTTGCAATGTATTTATGGAAGAAATCAACATGTTTGTCCTATAGATTTTCCAACAGTCTGAACAAATGCTTTGAACGTAAACAGTAGCATAAAACTTACACTATTTTACATTGCTTCACTTAACAAAATTCATTAATGCAGTCAACAAATATATATTGATGACTTAATACTATTCTTTTTTATTATTGAAGTAGTTAGTGAATGTATGATATTTTATATTATCAATATGTAATAGTTGTACATCTTTTCGGAGTACATGTGACATTTCGGTTCATGTATATGATGTATAATGAGCAAATCACAGTAATTGGACCCATCACTTCAAACACTTACCTTTTCTTTATGTTGGGAACATTACAATTCCTCTTTTCTAGTTGTTTCAAATTATACACTGAAATATTGTTAAATATAATTTTCCTATTACACTATCAAATTCTAGAATTTAATCCTCCTAACTGTATTTTTGTACCTCTTAATCAACTTTTTTTTTTCCTGAGACAGGGTCTGACTCTGTTGCCCTGTGTAAAGTACCAAGGCCTCAGTATAGCTCAGAGCAACCTCAAACTCCTGGGCTCAAGGGGTCCTCCTTAACTTGGCCTCTTAGAATGCTAGGATTATAGTCATGAGCCACCATACCTGCCTCTTAACCAATTTTTCAAAGAAACATGGAATAAATGATTGAATGAATGAATCCAAAGCCCCCATTGGAACAAACCACACGAATGGTTTTCCACCTCCATGGAATTTGCATTTTGATCGTTGTTTTCAAGGTTTGGCATTTTAAACATTACAGCATTTTACCTAAAAGAGTGAAGTCTATAAGGTTACATTCCTGGGAGCAAATTACCAACACAAAGGGTAAGACATTTTTGTCAATAACTTTAAGGTTTTTTTCTTTTTATTTCAGATTAATGAGGTTACAAAGAATTAGGTTACATTGTTTATATTTGTTAGGTAAAGTCCCTGTTGTAATCGTGCCTCTCACCCTAGAGGTGTGCCATATACCCTTACATTGTGCCCATTAGGTGAGAGCACACCAATTCCCCTCCCCCTCCCCCCTCTCTCCAACTTGAATTAAATTGAGTTTTTCTCTTTTGTGGGCATGTATTTGTTTGACTACTGGCTTCTTATTAGTATTGAATACATTGGATCCTTGCTTTTCCATTCTTGTGATACTTTTCTAAAGAAAATGTTCTCCGACTTTATCCAGGTTAATACAAAAGATGTGACGTCTCCATCTTTTTATGGCTGAATAGTATTCCATGGTATATATATATACCACAGTTTATTAATCCATTCATAGGTTGATGGGCATTTGGGTTGATTCCATATCTTGGTGATTGTAAATTAAGCTGTGATAAACAATCCAATGTGAATGTCTTTACGATAAAATGATTTTTTCCTTCTGTGTAGATACCTCATAATGAGATTGCAGGATCAAATGGAAGTTCTATTTTGAGTTCTTTAAGTAATTTCCATACACCTTTCCAAAGAGGCTGTGTTAGTTTGCAATCCCACCAGCACTGTAAAAGTGTTCCCTTCTCTCCACAACTGCACAGCGTCTGCAGCTTTGGGACTTCGTGATGTAAGCTATTCTCACTGGGGTTAGGTGATAATCTCAGGGTGCTTTTGACTTGCATTTCTCTGTTTATCAATAATTTTGATAGGCTGGGTATATGGTGGCTCATGACTATAATCCTAGCACTCTGGGAGGCCACGGTGGGTGACCACCTGAGCTCAGGGATTCAAGACCAGCCTGAGCAAAGTGAGACCCAGTCTCTACTAAAAATGGAAAGATTAGCTGGGTGCTGTGGTGGGCACCTATAATCCCAGCAGCTCAGGAGGTTGAGGCAAGAGGATTGCCTGAGCCCAAAAGTTTGGGGTTGCTGTGAGCCACGATGCCACAGCACTCAAACCCAGAATAATTGAGTAAGACGTTGTCTCAAAAAATAAGAATAATAATTTTCATAGATACACAACATTTCCATCCAGTTAAATTTCTACTCCTACCAGCAACATAGGTGACAACTTTCTTCCTTACACCTGCACCAGGGTAGTGTTAAGTCTTTTTCACCTTTTCCCATTTCATCGTTGAAAAAATGTCATCAGTGTAGTTTTTGTTTTCATTTATTTTATGAGTAAGATTAAGCATTCTTTCCATGTGTTTAAAATACATTTTTATTTCCTTTTCTTCCCATTTACCATTTTCTCTCTTATCTGTGAGTTTTGGGTCTTTGCCATCTTAATTTGGACAGGACTTACATACACTAGAGGAATAAGCCTTTTGCCCATATGAGGTACAAATTTTGTCCCCCTTTTTTATCATTTTTCATTTGCTCTACTTAGGGGACTGCTTACCATGTATCGAAATTTGAATTTTTAAAAAATTGTAGTCAAGGGCAGCACCTATGGCTCATTGAGTAGGGTGCCGGCCCCATATACTGAAGGTGGCAGGTTCAAACCCAGCCTCGGCCAAACTGCAAAACAGAAAAATAGCTGGGCATTCTGGCAGGCACCTGTAGTCCCAGCTACTCGGGAGGTTGAGGCAAGAGAATCACCTAAGCCCAGGAGTTGGAGGTTGCTGTGAGCTGTGTGACACCATGCCACTCTACTGAGGGTGATAAAGTGAGACTCTGTCTCTACAAAAAAAAAAAAAATTGTAGTCAAATCGATTCATCTTCTCTCTTGTGGCTACTGAGTTTTATGTCAGAGTCAGAAAAAGTTTAGATTTTTAGTCTCTACTTATTTCACTGGCCAAGATTGCCTGGGTTACCCACATAGTAATAAATAACCACAGAATCTCAATGGTTTAACATAACAAAACTGACTTTTCTGCTCTTGCCATATGTCCAGTACAGACTGGCTGAGCCAACTGTCACTCAAAGACCCACGCTTAGGGGTCCATTTTGACACCTGTGTCTACTATCACTGAGCATGGAGAAGGTGTTGTGGCAAATGACACACTCAACTTGAAGCCTTTCACTAACGTTTCCTCAGCGAAAGCAAGTCCTATTCCCACCTGAGCTCAAGGTGGCCAGGCAGTGCGACTCCAAGTGTGCCCCGGAAGGAGCACAGGAGTGTTCAAGCTGCCTTTGTGACTGCCAAGGATGTCTCCTTCCTCACTTGAACCAAGATGAGAACTGCTTTTCTATGACTTCCCCTAACCCCGCAGTCCCCAATACCAGTCTATGGCCTGTTAGAAGCCTGGTGACTCAGCAGGAGGTGAGCAGTGAAGCTTCATCTGTATTTACAGCCGCTCCTCATCACTCCCATCACTGCCTGAGCACCGCCTCCTGTCAGATCAGCTGGAGTGTTAGATTCTCATAGGAGCACGTAAACAGTGCATGTGAGGGATTTAGGTTGTGTGCTCCTTATGAGAATCTAATGCCCCCCAAACTCCATGGGTGGAAATATCGTCTTCTATGAAGCCAGTCCCTGCTGACAAAAAGCTTGGGGAGATCACTCTCCTAACACATTTGGAAGCAAAATAATGCAACACATGTGCAGATACTGATGGGTCTCTCTGCTGGTTGAGCTGTGGGGCCAGTTTAGAATCTGGGTGGGCTAGATGTTCCAAGAAATGCAACACTTAACCAAAAGTACCATGGCCTCCGATGTCCCAGCTTTGGCCTAAGAATTGGTGTTCTCTAAGCATGAGTCAGCTTTAGCCTTCTCAATTCAGAAGCCAGAATGACACCATTAAACAACAGCTAGTTTATCTGATTTGGGTGTAACATCTGGATCAACTGCATAATTCAATGTCAGTCACTTTTATACATAAAAACAAATAGTCTGTGTCCTAAGACCCAGTGAAAGGTGCTGTTTATTTAAACAGTAGATTTTGCAAAGATTTTGCAAAGCCAATGGATCTTGGGACTTTAGCATAAACAACAAGGAAACTAAAATAAACCCTTATGGAGTAGAAGAGATAAGAACATTTTCTTCAACATGAATCATAGCTAATTATTGTTTCTAAAAATACAAAGTAAATTAATTTATGCCCAGCCAGCAGTTTAGAGAGCAGGAAGAATCTAGTACCTGCCTAGTATTCTAATATGTACTATCTGGAGATAAAAAAAAACTGTGTTTGATTTTTCTGCTTGCTAGAATACAATCTTTCCCAAATTACTTCAAGTAGCAAGGTTTCTTCTTGAGGGTATATGCATAGGTCAGAACAAAAACATGGATCTTATAGGAACTTAAGAACAGAAGCTGGTGTATATCCAGACTTTGGACTTAAGTGAAGTTGTATCCAATGCATTTCTAGGAACTACTCAGCAATAGAGAGAGATTCTGCATAAAACAACCTCAGAGGAAAAGCAAAGTTTTGAGAGTTAATGTTAGTGCCTTGGTGGGTCAAATCCCCTCTGTATCCTGGGATAGGATGTTAACAGCTCACAATGTGCAATGATAAAGGAGATGATTTGTGGGGTCCAGGTCAAGTACTCACAGAGGAGACAGACTCCTGAAGTAGGGACAGAGACATTAGATGATAACTTCTTACCTTAGAAATTTATGCCATGAAAAAGACAAATTCCAGTTTGGGATTAGTCAATTTCAAGAAGATTAACAACAACAATGACAAAAGGAAACCATAGTAGATTGCATTATTTATTCCAAATAGTTGCTGTCCCTATCTTCTATGCCCACCTATAGCGGGTCCTTCCCTGGGGACCCCTCCTATTCCTTGTCCATCCAGGGCAGGGTTCGCCACGTGACTTTCTTCGTCCAGTAGAATTCACACCACGTCTGAACAGATGTGTTCAGTGCTGTTGCTTTGCTCCCTGTGACGTAAGACTAAGACAGAAGCTGCTCCCTCAGCCTTTATCTCAGAACAAAAACATTCAGAGTGAAAGCTGACCCACTGCCCATGTGTATATGAGCAAGAAATAAATATTCGATCTTGTAAGGTACTGGGATTTGGAAGGTTATTTATTACGACAATGGAATTTAGGTTAAGCTGGCAGATACAGATATCGGGACCAGAAATTTCGTGCTGATCTAACAAAAGTCCTGCAACATGTAGCACACTGCTGGGAATAAGAAAAATGGACCAAATAAACTGATGGCTTTTGCTAAGAAGTGGGAAAACAAAACATTAGTAATGCGAGTTTGCTTCTATTGCTTGCATGTGACAAGGGACCGCAAGAAAGACAGAATCTCCACGAAGGATTTTTAGTTTGAAGCAGAAGCCAAAGGGACAGATGAGAAACCTAGATGTTCCAAAGATTGTGAAGTCAGAATTAGGAAGAAAGAGGGTGATAGAATTAAGAGGACATAGTAAAAACTGAGATGCCTTCTGTCTCCAAATCCTGTCAGTCATTCTATATTCTTTGTATACTCTACTCCTTCCTTGCCTTGCTGAAAGGGTAGAAAGTAAGGTCAGAGCGGTGAGCACTGCCAGCCACAGCGAATGGCACATGTTCCAAATGCTTAATGCAAAATCACCCAGCCCTTCCTTCCCATTCAACTCCCGGAACCCTGATGGACGGAACCTTCCTCTCCAACCAGGAGGTTATGAGACTCGCTGAAGAATGAATCTTACCAACCCAAAAGGAAAGATCTTACAATAGTGACACTAGGGGTTCCCAGCAAATGATCTGCCTATATCACAATGTGGTGTGACAATCTATAAGTGTTAGTCATGAACTTCCAACCAGCTTTGTATTCTTCAGCTCTTAAGTTGTGCAGGCCAAGAATTACCAGACAGCCAAGAAGACTGAAACAAATGAATGGAAAAAAATCAACCTGGAGAAAACAGAGACTGTTCAGGAAGAAGAAAACTTTACTTTATATATATAAAGGGTTTCTCCTGTATATAACATCTACTATGTATAATAAAACTTCAAAATATAAAATCTTATGTTATATATAATTAATGTCCTTATCGTGAAGATTTATGTTATATAAAAGAGTATATATATATATGCATATATATATATTCTTAATATTCTATCCATGACACAAGAACAGGGCTTTTTGAGAAAGAATCTTTCAGAAATTCAAAGATCAAAGAAGAAATCTTGGAAATCCAAAATAAAATTGGAGAAACAGCAATTCAATAAGAATAGATAGAAGTTAAATTTGAAGAAATCTCTTAGAGATGCCTAAGGAACATATGGCAAGGGCACAAGTCAAACCTATCAAGTATTGAACACAAATGTCTTAACCCTGACAGAAATTTATTAAGTGATTAAGTGATTTATTAAGTGATTAAGTAAATGAAGTGAAAGCTATGTTAATTAATAGGGTGTAATCACTCCAATTTGTACAAATAATCAACACATTGAATCTCACAAAGGCATAAATGTATTCATGATCTATGTATATATGACTTAATAAAAAAAAAGAAATCTCTTAGAGAGTAGTCAAAAACAGAAAAAGATGAAAAACAGAAGAGCAAAGAGAATAAAATTCGGGGACCAGCCCAGGTGATCCAACTCTGATAGGAGTCTCAGAAAAAATATTAGAAAAAATTAGGCAAGGAAATCATCATTGTAATATAAAGGTGGTGGGTTCAAACCTGGCCCGGCCGAACTGCAAAACAAAAAAACAGCCAGGTGTTGTGGCGGGCGCCTACAGTCCCAGCTACTCGGGAGGCTGAGGCAAGAGAATCGCTTAAGCCCAAGAGTTGGAGGTTGCTGTGAGCTGTGTGATGCCACAGTACTCTACCGAGAGTGGTAAGTGAGACTCTGTCTCTACAAAAAAAAAAAGAAAAGAAAATTCTAGGAACTGAAGGCTATAAGTGGTCAGATTGAGAGATCTCACTAAGGTACATAGCAAAGCACATGCTGTGAAATTTCAAATCCCAGCAATACTTAGAAGATTCTACAAATTGACAGAGAATGAAAAACAGGACACAAACTTCTTGAGAGAGACACTAGAAGCAAGAAGATATTTTAAAGAAAAATAATATGCAACCAATTATTTTATATCCAGCAAAACTGTTAATTGAGTATGAGGATAAAATAAAGACATTTTCATATATGCAAGCCTTCAAAAAATTTGTCTCCTATGTAGCCTTTCTCAGAAAGCTACTGGGGGAAGCACTCCTTCAAAATGAGAAAGTAAACCAAGAGAGAAGAGGCATGGGAACACAGGAAATCCCATGAAAAGTGAAGCAAAGGGCATTCCCGGGATGAAGGAGGGAGGCCTCAAGATGACCAGACAGAGGAAACATAGTCCAGATGGAAGCACCATCATTTAGAGATGTTCTATTTTTGGTCATGAGCAAGATCCTCACTGCCATATATATACATATATGTGTGTGTGTGTGTGTGTGTGTGTGTGTGTGTGTGTGTGTATATTTTTAAATTAAATCATAGCTGTTTACATTAATGCAATCATGGGGTACAATGTACTGGTTTCATATACAATCGGAAATATTTTCATCAAACTGGTTAACACAGCATTCATGGCATTTTCTTAGTTATTGTGTTAAGATCTTTATATTCTGCATTCAGGAAGTTTCACTTGTACCCTTCTAAGATGCACCGTAGGAGTGGTCCACCAAATACCCTCCCTCCACCCATCCTCCCCCCTCCCCTCCCCTCCCTTGCCCATTTCCCCATTAGATTTCTTGTGCTATAATTGGGTTATAGCCTTCATATGAAAGCTATAAATTAGTTTCATAGTAGGGCAGAGTACATTTGATACTTTTTCTTCCATTCTTGAGATACTTTGCTAAGAAGAATATGTTCCAGCTCCAAACATGTAAACATGAAAGAGGTAAAGTCTCCATCTTTCTTTAAGGTTGCATATTAAATTGTGGTATATGCATACCATGGAATATCATATTTTTTTTTAAACTGAGGTCAGACCCCCGGTGGAGTTTATTGCCTTATCCCGTCCATGTACTGGGAAAGTTTCTTCTTTCTCCTCCATGACCTAATACTTGGGTCAGCTGAAGATATTCATTTCACTCTGCAGAAATATTCCCCTTTTGCCCACTCTCAGGAGATGGATGTTAGTATGTTCAGACTCCAGAAAGTCCAAGCAGCCTATTTGCCCAACCACTTCACTGCCAGGCCCGGAATCTCTTCTGCATATCCAGGGACTCTAACTCCAGAGACTCAGTTGAATCTTATCTTCTCTCAGAAATCTAATGTCATTTCACTTTTTTATTATATTAATTTTATGTTTGTTACCCTTTGGGAATACATGCATGAGTTGTAATTCTCTAAAGAAAAGCAAAGGAATCATTAATACCAAAGTTTGACGAGAGATTTCCTGGGGTGGAGGGAAGGTGCTGTCTTTGAGAAGAGGATCACGAGTTTTCTAAGATGCTGGCATGGCCCTCCCTCTGAGCCTGAGAAAGAATACACAAGGATTTAACTCATTATTCTTCTATTCATACATAAATACTTTCTATTCTATAGTGTGTCCCAGAAGTCACTAAGTCACCATACATGGAGAAAATAGGAAATCATATCCAAATGTCCCTTCATTTATAAAATATTTATTACAAAATTTTACAAAATATTCTCAATGGATTGGGTACCTCTTTGTAAAATTGTGTAGTGAATATTTTATAAATAAAGGTACATTTAGCTACAATATCCCATTTTCCCCTAAATACGGCAACTGGAGGGGTGACTTTCTGGACACCCTGTATGGGGCTTGATACATTTGGTAAAGAAAAAAATTACTCTTTTAATTTACAAAAGAGCCAAGTAACAATGAAGGACTTAAACCAAAAAGACTGAGGAAGCTGTGTGTACTGATGTGGAATGAACTCCAAATTATTTTGTCAAGTGAGAGGAAAGATGGCAAAAGAAATGGGTTGGCAATGAAACAATGAGTGAGAAGAGAAGCCAAAAAAGGGAGTACACTGCCAAACACATACTCGCCTTTGCACAGGTAAAAATGTCTGTAGAGCAATCCATGAGGAACTGATGCTGGAAACTGCGTCTGGAGACAAGGCATGAAGAATTCTCACATTTTATCTTTCTACAGTTTTGAGTTTTGAAGCACTTGCAAGTTTTACTTATTCAAGAATCTTTGTTTCCATAAAAAGAAGCCTGACAGCATCACAGCTGATGTTGTGGAGGATATGGAACCATATCACACTAGTGGAAATGCAAATTGGTAAACCTCCTTGGAAAGCCATTTGGAAATATCTCAGAATGGGGCCAACAATTACACTCCTAGGTACATTTAAAAAATGAAGGAAGAAAGAAAAAAAAAAGGATAGCAACCTAAAAGTTCCCCAAGAGGAGAATGTATTTAAAGAAATTTAAAGAAATTCTGGGTTGAGCCATATGATAGGCCATCATACAGCGGAGGAAATGAACCCCCATGAATAAACATTATGAATAAAATGTGGAAGGGAAAGAAGTAGCAAAAGGATATGTGCTGTATCAGTGGTCCTCAAACTTTCTGGCACCAGGGACCAGTTTCATGGAAGATAATTTTTTCAAGGATGGAAGGGGGGCTTAGGGGGTGGGGAGGATTAGATTCCCTAAGAAGCGTGCAACCTAGACCCCTCATATGCCCAGTTTGAAAGCAGGCTTCATGTTCCTATGAGAATTTAATGTTGCTGTTGACCTGACAAGAGGAAGAGCTCAGGCGGTGATTTGAGAGATGGGGAGCGGCTGTAAATACAGATGAAGCTTCACTCGTCCACCCACCACTCACCTCCCGCTGTGCAGTTCAGAGACCACAGACTAGTACAGGTCCACAGCCCAGGGACTAGGAACCACAGCACTACACGAAGCCACTAATGAAAGGTTCCAACGCATGAACAAGTTCCATGTATCTATGCATATAGGAAATTCTGATGCACCTGAAAATGACAAAGATGAAATTCTGGATGGTGGTTGCCTCTAAGAGGAGAGTAGAAAATAAGTCATGGGAAAGATGCCAGCTTTGTTCATGAAGTTGGGCAATGGGCCCATGAACTTCACTCATGCTAACATCTCGATTATCTGTTATACTCGTGTAGGTGAATAACAGCACCACCAAAATCACAAGGAATGCAGTATCTTACTCAGTACAAATAAGATCATAATAACAAAAGACCAAGAGAAGAATAAATTCCAACCAGTCTCACCTTGCACAACCTACTGCTTCATATTCTAGGTCTGAGGAGGTATATTTTGGTTAAGTTGGGCCTTGTGAGATTTGCTTTAATAGAAATGGTGTAGGAATAGAAATGTTCTGGAGCTTGACAATTAAATCATCAAATGGATAGAGTTAGGAGGAACTTTCCCAATTGCATAAATCAAGCCCTTTATTTTTACAGGAGAAACTGAGATCCAGAGGGGTAAGCAACCTACCCAAGACCATCCACAGGAAAAGTTCACGAGGGGTCCGCCAGCCCCCAGCCCCCAGCCCAGTGCTTTGTCCTGAATATCATGTTCTTATTAGGAAGGAATAGTGGTTTACCAAGAAGGCCTTCAGTTCTTAGCTGAAAATAGTGAGCACCGCATCAGTGAGCCTTTTGCATAGCAAACTATGAGAACAGGGTTTCCTGGATGTACAAACCCAACAGCAGAATGAGGGAATCAGATCCAAGAGCAGCCGCGTTTCTGGAAGGTGGGCTCTGTGCATTCACCCTGTTGGACCACCCATCCTAAACGGTGTATTCTAAGAGTCCAAGGGAAGGTAGGGAAGTATCATGGGGCAAGTTCAGGGTTCCTGGATGACCTCTGAGCCTTAAATAGCAACGCTGGCCTTGGAGTCAGTCAGCTGTGGGGCAGACCACTTAACTAGTTGAGACTCAGACTTATTTTTACCTTCTTAAGTCCCTTACACATCAGAAAAATGAGGATAATAGTAGTATCCATCGCATACCATTGCTATAAAATTGTGTATTTTAAATGAGGTGGAGCAACTAAAATATAGGAAGGGCTCAATGGTGGGTACCAGTCTCATTACCCTTTTAGGAGAGGATGTCACAGTCTTCAGGGCCTAAATGTAAGACTCTTCTGGGTCAGAGGACAAACACACAGTTATCACTGAAGCCAGCCCCCCATGGTACAGGCTTAAGGTAAACCAGGTCTCTCCCCAGCTTGCAGAAGGCATGTATGTGGATCTACGCCCTCCTGTCCTCTCAGACCAGCCTTCACGGAGACTGAGAGGAGGTCCATGGCATTCTAAAAAGGCTGCTCTCCTTTAACTCCCAGGGAAGTCACCCTAAGTGGTTGGGGGGCACCCTGAACGGGTGCTCATAACAGTCCTCGGTCAATGAACTGGGTAAGGACTCAGCTGACACGGGTGCGTGCTCAAGTAACACAGGATCCACCTCAGGCAGGCCCTGTGGGGGGTCCGGGAGATTCATGGATGGGTAACAGCCCAGGGCAAACTTTCTAAAGAATCAAGTCAGCATCCAGCCATAAAAACATGGAGACCTTACATCTTCTTTGCATTAACCTGGGTAGAGCTGGGGAACATTCTCTTCAGTAAAGTATCACAAGAATGAAAAAGCAAATATCCAATGTACTCCTTACTAACACAAAGCCAGTAGATGAACTAATACACAAGAGAAAAACCCAGTTTAATTCAAGCTGTGGGGAGGGGAGAAGAGAGAGGAAGAGAGAGGATTAGGGTGCTCTCACCTAATGGGTACAATGGAAGGGTGAGTGGCACACCTCCTGAGTGAGGCACACAACTGCAACGGGACCTTACCTAACAAATGCAAGCAACCTAATCATTTCTAACCTCATATTAATCTGAAATTTAGAGAATCAAGTCAGATTGGCAGGGCGAATAAGAGATGCCCCAGTCTGTCTGTGAGCCTGCAAGGTGGGTGTCAAGTCCTCTGGCCACCATCTCGTCCAGGCCTTGGTTTCCCTTGTCCTGTCTGCCTCACAGACCACGCCTTCCACTCAGCTTCCTGAGCAATTTCAGTTCAAGTTCTCCTCTCTGAGGCCTGATGTTCTTCCATATCTGGATTTTTCGTTCTTCTAAGACCACCCCCAAAGGGTGGTGTTCATGCTCTCACATGGGATTTCCTGAATGGTGGGACTCAATTAGAAAGTTGGCCCTGACAGGCCAGGGTGTTTTCTTATGTAGGACTCCTACTGAGACAGTCGGAAAAGCAAGAAATGACATGTGTGTGCAAACCCTCCACTCCTGTGCCCTACACGTGATCACACCTCAGAAGAGGATGGTTCTCAACAGCCTTCTCACCACCACGTGGTTGTTGAGACCAATTCTCCTTTAGCTTTTCCTTCCCCCTGGCAAACTGCACTTCCAGGCCCCCAGGAGTCTCCTCCTGGGCACAGCCCATATGTCGGAGCCCTGGAGTTGCCAAAGCGTCACTGTCCTGCTGTCCTGGTGGGGAAACCATCTCTCTTCTTCCATGTTAAATTCTCCCAGCTGCTGAGATCAGCTTCCTTGAAACAGCTCAGTCGGTTCACTGACAGACATGGGGAGCTCAGTCCGTTCACTTTCAGCCCCGGGGAGCTCAGTCTGTTCACTTTCAGCCCCGGGGAGCTCAGTCCGCTCACTGACAGCCCCGGGGAGCTCAGTCCGTTCACTTTCAGCCCCAGGATAGCCAGACTCCAGACAAGCTGACAACCAACATCCAGCTGAACTCACACCGTCCCTGCTTTCGTCTCCACCACGCTCCCCTCGCTGTTGACATCGAGTCAGATTGGCCTGCCAGGCTCCCTCAATTCTTATGGTGAGTTTTCTCCCAAGAGGTCCCTCAATCGTGCATTTAAAAATAAAAAGGAAACTTTTGGGGCAACTCGTCTTGCTAGGTCATCCCTGAGAAGCCCTAAACCCCTACTTGGACTCCAGCCCACCCCCTCAGTGCGGAGCACGTCGAGTAAGGGGCATCTTAGCGCAATCTGTCCACTTGGCTTTAGGCCCGAGGTCAGGGTGCAGAATGTTCTGGCCCCAGCGGGCAGTTCTACTCATGTTTGGAGTCAACACTGAGGTCATGCATCATCCTCCACTGACTGGGGGAGCTGAGGGTTTGGGCCTCAGTCCAGAGTGTCCAGAAGAGGCACAGGGACAGTCACCAGAAGCCTGGGGGTCTACTATGCAAGCCAGGTCTAAGTCTGCATCCTGGAAGCTCGGGGTTAGGGGACTGGGTGGGCCCCTCCATGGGACCTTTGCACAATGCTAAATTATCCTAAGGACCTGGGCCCCTGGACAGGGCTTCCTGCTTCCCACACCAGGCTTCGGTGGGGTCAGTGTGTGTTGGGCAGGGAGGAAAGCAACACGCCTCTGCTTTGCCTTTTTTGGAGACAGAGAAAGCCAAGCGTATGGTCTTGGAAAAGATACGGTGGGGAATATGCTTCTCATTACGTCGCACAGAGGCAGACGAGATGAAGGTCAGGCCCCGGGGTCTGGAGCTGAAGTTTTAGCACCAATTTCCTCTGGAGGGGCGGCTGGCTAACGCACACTACTTTCCCAAGAATTTGACACTGCAAGACTCAGGACATGGGAATGAGAGGCTTGGAGAGCCCCCATTTTGACTCTTCCATTGACTTTTTTTCTTCCCTTCTCTTTTGATCTCTTCCCGCCCTCGCCCAGTTTCAGTTTTCCATCATTCCCGCCATCCAGCGTCTTGCCCTCTCATCTCCAGAGCCCGGGGGCTCCAGTGCCCCGGCCCCCACCTGTGCCAGGGCTGCCCAGAAGGCAGACAAATCAGAGGCGTCACAGCCCAGCATCTCCCCTTGCATATGGGGGACGTGTTCGCCATCTGCTTTCAATGAAGTGTGGGTTTCAATGCATATTATGGAAAGAGAAATGGAAAAACCATCAGGGTCCCTCCTGCAAAATCGATCGTTATCCACTGAAATGAGCTCGTAGGAACTTCCGGGTGGAAAGCAACTTCACTGTTAATGAAGAAGAATTCAGACAGGAATTCTGGAAGGGCTGGCCCGATGGGAGAGGGAAGAAGAAATGGAATGTTTTGACTCAGCCTGCAGTTAAGAAGAGAGTCCCGGAACAGTCCTCCAGCCAAGGCTGTGGAATGTGACACCAGCCTGGTTTCTCTCTAACTCAGGATGTGGGTTTGCAGGACTGCAGCAGGGCGCGGGAGGTGGGCTGGGGAGGGGCGTGGGCAAAGTCTGGGATGCCATCTGTGCCAGCCGGACCTGGCCGGCCCAGGTGTGCAACTGCCAGTGACCCCTGTGCCCTCAGAGCCAGACTCACATCCAGGCCTTCCTGGAGGAATTTTCTATGCTGCGCTGGGGCCCTCCTCATCCCCCGTTCCAGGGAGCTGCTGTGTGCGGCAGAAGCCTCCACTAGCTTAGCAAGTTGAGTAAAGGTCACTACAAGGATGGTGCCTTTGTGTGCTGGACACTCAGCAAAGATCTAAGGATCTTTGAGGAAGGGGGTACAGAGAGGTCTCCACAATGTCCTTGGCCCTTTCTGTTTCTGAGAAAAGAGCTGCCCTTTCCAGAGAGTGGTAAACGTGTGCCTACTGTATGCAGTCATGGGTTGGAGCACAATGTGTGTGTGTGTGTGTGTGTGTGTGTGTGTGTGTGTGTGTGTGTATCGAAGCCCCACCTTCTGTCCTCTCTCTGATGTCTGAGATTGGACACTTAAAGGCCCATTTCCTCTTCCCTTTCTAGATAGAATAACACTCCTGAGACAATAACGCTTCACGCTTTATTCGTAATTGGCATCATTGGGGAAATTAGTTCATCAGCCTCTCCTCAAGAGCAAGTTCTTAACGGAGGAAAACGGGAAGGAAATGAGACTGTTGATGTGGGACAGCAGCCTGTGAAGGGGAGAGGTGATCCCGAAAGGGGGAGACTCGCTCGGCTGCACAGTTGTGCTGGGAGTGACCCACATTTGGGTCCTGGCTCTTGTGCAGTGAGGAACAGGTGATTGGCATGGGAAGAAAGTGTCCTCTTCCCTCCCAGAGGTCACAAATTCCATGTCACTGTTTTTCAAGGAAGATCCTCTGTTGATAGGTAGCTGGTTTCCAAATCTGGATTCCTCATAGACGGGTCCAGTTTTGACAACCTCCTTCCAAACCTGAGTTTCTACCAGTCAGCATCTGGACGTGTCCCTTGCACTCTACTGCTAACTTTTCCAGTTGATCCTGACAACAGCATAAAAATTACCTATTGGGAAAGCCGAGCATGGTGGCACATGCCTGTAGTCCTGACTTCTTGAGAGGCTGAGACAGGAGGATTACCTGAGCCCAGGAGTTTGAGATCAGCCTGGGCAACATAGTAAGATCCCATCTCAAAAAAAAAAAAAAGGAAAAAGGAAAAAAGAAAACAAGTGAGGCACAGATGCAAGTGTGAGGGGGCAAGGATGAAGGTATAGACCCTCGAACCCAGCCCTGCCCTCTGTTTGCTAAGCCCCATGGGGACTGCACAGCACACACATACCCTCAGGCAGGTCATCCATCTCAGAACTCAGCATACAGCAAGAAGCCCTATTCAGCTTCTTGGGAATGTGCTGTCCAGAAGCAACACTGTAGCAACAGTGATTTTTATGTATGGACCACTTAGCTAATGACACAGAGGGCTTTCAGCAACTTCAAAGCCAGCCTATCAACACTGTGTCTTGGTGCAAGTGCACGCATCAGCTGAGCAATTACAATGTTACAGTAAAGCTCTTCATTCTTCCCAGGCTGAGTGAAGGTGCTCATGGCTGTTAAAGAGTGCCACTCTTCTCTTTCACTGCCGAGGACAGGGACTGCTGTCCTCTCCTGGTGGGTGGGCTATTTATTTACTTTGCTCTCTGAATACTACAGCATCTAAGTGAGAAACTTAAGTGAACCGCCTGTCCTATCCAAGTCTTCCCCCAAGGTCAGAGGCACTATGCAAATCCCACAGCAGGAGGGCCAGTATTCTTTTATTATTATTATTATTATTATTATTATTATTATTATTATATCATAAACGCATAGATCGTGTATACATTAATGCGTGTATGGGGTATAATGTGCTGATTTCATATAGAATTAGGAGCGTTTACATCACACTGGTTAATATAAACCTCATCTCATTTACCTAATCATTGTGTTAAGACATTTATATTCTATACTTAATAAATCCGACAAGTACACTTGCATTATGCACCGCAGGTCCAGAGCCAACCTAGCAAAGGCAGGAGAAATTGCAAACCAGTCACCAACTGGCCATCAAAGCCCCACTTGGTCTGTCCTATCAGCTTAGTTAAGCACTTACTCATCACATAATAACTAACTCATTCTTGATCTATTCCTGAGTCCTTGCTTTGGAATTTACCATTACTTTGCAGTCTCCCTATTACACTGTCCTAAGTAAGGACTACTTTTTCGTATTTTTAATATACTTTCCCATACATATAGTTCATTGAAAATTTTGGGTACTCATTAAGCAACCTGGATATGATCGTTTTGGATGGATGGAAGAATGCCGTGATTTGTCCCAAGCTACACTGGGAATTTTAGGAATTTAAAAGAGCAGACTCTATCTTTGCTAATAGTTTCTTCCCTCCTTGGGGATTACACTTAACTAGTTCAGCCCGCAGACTGGTAACTCTGATTCAACTGGAATTAAGGGTCCAGACACCATACTATGAATCTGATTGGAAACAAAGGTGGTTGGAACAGAGTTAGTTTATTCTGGGGTCCAGGATCTGACCATCCATGGACCACAGGTTTGCCCCACATAGGAGGTGACGCATCAATGTATAATAATAATATGCACAGCTAGCACTTAGATGGGCATTTGTCAGAGCCACCCTTAGTCTAAGCACTTTGCATGTTAACTCACTTAACCCTCAAAATGACCTACTGAGGTCAGTTCTATTGTTACCCTCCCCCATTGTGCAGATAAGGAAACTAAAACACAGAGTGGGAAGAAATTTCCCCAAAGCCACACAGGGTTAGCTGGAGCATGTGCAGACCCAGGACTCTGTCCCTGTTCCTCCTCTACACTGGGAATTGCCAACTATGATTATTGGGGATCTCTGGCCAGTTCGTGGGGCTCGTTTGCTGAGGCTGAATTGGGGCCGCCACCACGAGGAGGAGAAACCACAGCCCAGCCAGAGCCAGCAGCGGGAGCCGGGGGTGGGGTACGGGGGGGGGTGGCTCCTGTGGGGAGGGGCGTGGTGGGGGCTGGGGGAGGCTGAGGTAGGAGACTCACATGAGCCCAGGAGTTGGAACCCGGCCTGAGCAACACAGTGAGACTAAAGAATATTTTATTCTTTTATACTAAAGAATAAAAACACAATTGGGCTTTATGGCGGGTACCTGTAGTCCCAGCTACTCAGGGGATGAGAAAGAGGATTACTTGAACCTCGAAATTTGAGGTTACAGGGAGCTATGATGACATGTCTGGGTGACAGAGCAAGATCCCCAACCCTTAAAAAAAAAAAAAATACTAGCACTCTGGGAGGCCAAGGTGGGTAGATCACAGTTGAGCTCAGGAGTTCCACATTCTCCCCCCGCCATCTCTACGAAAAATAGAAAAAGATTAGAAAGCTACTCCGGAGGCCCAGGCAAGAGGATCGCTTGAACCCCGGAGTCTGAGAGCTATGACGCCGCGGCATTCAACCCCACAGTGACAGAGCAAGACTCTGTCTCTAAATAAACAAATAAGCATATAAGTAAATAAAAATTAAAATGTTTCTTAAAAAGCAGCCAAGGTGTGCATGGTGGGGATGTTCTGTCCAGTTCCCCCCTCCCCAGGAGCAGCCTGGCCTTGATCGTGGACTGTCATGGGTAGACTGAGCTCAGTCTCTAATAGCCAAAGCGACAGAGGCCAGACTGGCCATCTGGCTGGGTCATCTGCTGGAGAGGAAGGCAGGTGATGAGCATCAGAGGGTGGGAAGCCTGAGCCCAGGGTGGAGGTGCCGCTAGGGCAGAGGTGGGGACAGGTGGGTACAGAGCACTCCAAGCTGCTTCTTCTGGGAAACCTTCAGGCCTAGGGGGTCCCTGGGGGGTATGGGAGGTTCCGTTCCTCCTCTCTCCTCCTCTTGGCTTCACTGAGCCCGGTACCGAAGCTGGGATGCGGTCTAGTTACCGCATGAGGACACGGCCAGCACACAGGAAATCCTGCTCACCGCGCCCCCCACCGGGCTTCGGAGCAGGAGGATCAGACGCTGCGTAGGAGCAACACTTCAGACTGGGCTCAGACTTCGGCTTGGTTAGTTCTTAGCTGTGTGACTTTGTGCCAATAAATACCCTCCCTCTGAGCCGCAGTAGCCTCAGCTATAAAATGGGTTAATGTCATAGTTAAACTAGATAAGACCAGCAGGAAGGTTTGCACAGGGGTTGACTTCTAATTGATGGCCACTAAATGACGCCTCTCACGGTTGTTATCATCAGTGTGAAGAATAGTAAAGTTACGGACTGCAAGGTGGCGGCAGGGGGCTGGGTGTGCCGGGCTTTAGGTAAAACTTTCTCTCTAATTGTTTCTAGAGCTCTCCTTTTTCACCTTGCTTCTGAGTGGGTACAAGCCCTGCTGCAGAATCACCCCTTTTCTTCCCCTCAGAAGCCTGAGCGGGACCCCCGAGCGGTCCCGCTTTAGGGACATCAAGGTGGTGGGTTCAGTCTTCTCCCCTGATCCCACTCACCTCTCTCCTCAATTTCTGCCTCAGCCAAAAGAGCCACGTGGGTGCCTTGTTCTAAAAAGTCATCATAAAACCAAGCGTCTCTAAGACCTTTTCCCCAGAAGAGTTCCCCAGGCCTCTTTAAGTTAGTCCTGGGAAGCTGGCAAGGCGCAGGGGCTCTGGCTGCAGGGGGAAGGCTGCCGTCTGGAGTGTCTGTCCTGACGCTCGCTGGGCTCACCAGGGTCTAAACACTCTCTCTGGCCTGTGGACAGCCCTGCTGGCCACATGCGCCGCCTGCTGAGTTTCCAGCCTCTTTGCAAGGTACTCCTCGACCTTCTGTCTTTTAACACACTAACTGCCACATGAGATGTATTCAACAGAGCCAGGGCCTTGTGAAGCATATATAACTCATATGACTCTTGACCTAAGAAAACACCATGGTCCCAAAGAAAAAGAATTTTTTTTTCCTAGTGTGCAATCAATGTGTTAAACCACCAGGTCAAAATCTGTGTTTCCATGTTTGGGCAAAGTGCCCGTCATCGTGAATGGGTACCAGCTCCTTACAACAGGATATGGGGCCCATGCCACCCACCAAGGCCCTGCTACTTCTGAACCCCCAGTGGAGCCAATTACCTCCCCACCCCATGCAGCCTCCTCCCAGGGCACCTTTCTGTCCCATCAAGGAGCATCTCCGATACTCAGGGGAGCCGGACGCCAGAGGCCAAGGCTCCCTGTCCCTGCCCAGCCAGGCATGAATGACCTCAGGATACATCAGTTAGCAATGGAAAATATGAAGGGAGCCTGATTTTCCCAGCTGCCCGAGAGCAGAAAGGAAGCCAGGCTCTGTGAATCACACAATGCCATCCAGACAATTCAAGGAACTGTCCAAAGGAAGTGACCAAAATAGCCCAGCACATCACTGCATGCATGCGAGGTAAAGAAAATGGAAGCTGGTAGTTCTCCAGCACAAGGGGAAGGGTTTTGGGGGGGGTCTTCTTTGGTTTTTTTTTAGAGAGAAGAGTTTTCCTATGGCAGGGGAAACTGCCATTTGTAAATATTTACTTCAAAAATGAAGTTGTCCATTGACTCCCAGGCCCAGGACGGAAATGTTTGCAGAAGAGGGTGGAGCTAGTGGCCTGGGTGCCAGGGCAGGCTCAGCCCTGCTGGGGAGCCACTGTTCACATCAGTCCCCAGCTCTGGGCTGTGTGGCAGGCTGTGAGTGGCTTGACGTGGGCCACGATGAAACTTGTCACACTGCAGAAATGGCAAAGGCTGTAGATGAGGACTTCTCCTTCCCAGCCTGCAGCACCCAAGATTTACCAGCACACTGCTGGGCGCAGAGGCCAGTAGGGGACCAGGTACAGGCCAGCAGGTCGGAGGACCTCATTCCTAGAGGATATGAACTTGGATATGATGCAGAGAAAGAGGGCTGTGTGCCCTCCAGGGAGAAGGCTTCATTTGTGGAGACGTTTGACTCTAGACGCTAATTTTTGAGGTCTTCTCTCCTTTTCCTCTGTTCTAACAGAATCAGTTCTGAAAAATCTCTCTCCAGAGTGAAAGACTTTTAAAATCTTCAAGATCCAGCTAAGCAAACAGGGAGCCCAGGAGAGGATAAACAGTCATCTGTTATCATACTCATTATCCTTGCCTTCAAAGGACTCAAACATGTTTACAAAAAGAACCCGAGAGTTCTCCGTGTTTATTTTAAAGTATGGACTTTAATAAACAGTCCTGGAAAAAGAAAGAAAGAAAGAAACCCAAAGAACACACGGGGGAAGCAGCCTTCTTTCTTTGTTTTATGCGTCAGTCAAAACATAACACTCCCTTTGGCTTCAGCTTACATGAGTTCTGTTTCTACACCAAAGTTCGCCGTTTATAAAATACGTACACGTCGTTGGCTTTGATCTTCCCACTGGCGCAGCTTGAGGTTGGTTCAAAGTTCTATAGAGTTAAACACAACCACATGTGACCGGGGTGGCGCACATGGCGCGTTTGCCGATGTCTGCAAAGGCAAGATCAGAATCGGAAACTTTAGACAGGCGGGTGATGCCAAGATCAAGGGTGTGCCCTTCGCTCCAAGGAGACCTCAGCCAAATGCTCTCTCCCGCCGGCCTGCTGCTTAAGCAGCAACACTTTCACCAGGATGGAGAGTCGGACCAACTCAGCACGAGTCCAGAGTGTCTCTTTGAGGCAGGGAGAATGCTACCTGACCTGGCTCCACTCTGGTGTCACCCTCTCTAACATTCCCTGACTTGGGGCACTTCGATGAAAATGCAGAAGTGCAGATTAAAGAACAAAAGGTAAAAGTCTATGCCCTTTAGTTGCAAGGAATTAAAGATACACGCATTTTATTGCAGCCCAATTCATAATTGCTAAGTCGTGGAAGGAGCATCTGTACCTTTAGGACCATCCTCATCTCCTTTGGGTGTTGGGGGAGGTCTGATTAAGTGGCCATTGAAGCAGAGGTTAGACTTGTATATTGCAATGGTATGGGACAGAGAAGTCTACAAGCTCTTATGGCAAGTAGTAAACTCCTTTACCTCTGGCCAGTTTTTTAGTCATTTCAGCACATTCAGCATGTACACACTATTAATCTATAATTATACAGAGATCTTAAGTTACAAAATAAAACTAGCTTAACTTTTTCTTGGTGCCTTCACGACTACTGATAAACTGCTACACATTCTTCTACAGCCTTTATAATACCATATATAGTAGTTATGAATAACATAGTGTCAGCTAGTTGCCTAGAAACAGATAAGTCACAAGACACCTGCAGGGGAATGGGTTGCTTGTATGCCATCTCTCTGGAGGCCGAGACTTTATCTTACAAACCCACAGTCTGGAGATTCCTTAGACTTGCCAAAGGTGTACCTGCATGCCCCAGCCCCCACAGCCAGCTTCTGAGTACTAGGCTTTTACCCCCAAAGCACCCAGGCTCAACAGCCTATTCAGAGTTCAGCCCTGGTTTCAGCCAGACTGTGCTAAGTAAGAATTTTCTCTGCACTCTCTCAGAAAGATGGGCACAGAGGCATATAGGCTTTTGCCTATATTCGAGAATTCCTATAATACGAATGTTTGTATTCTTTTGGAGTGATCCCACAACTCTCTCAGGGAATGATCAGTTTTTACTCTCCCTTTGTCTGTACAAATTTGTCATCACAACTTCGCCTACTAGCGTTTGGTGCTCACCTCACCAGCCCCTTGCTGTCACTCCATCTGCTGTGTCCTCTGACTGTTTGCAGCTTCCCAAAGCAGCAGGCTTTCTGCACATTTTTGTTATTGTTGTTATTGTTGCTGTTATTGCAGTTTTTGGCCGGGGCTGGGTTTGAACCTGCCACCTCCAGTATATGGGGCCAGCGCCCTACTCCTTGAGCCACAGGTGCTGCCCAGTGGCATTTGTTTCTGTGACCTTTGTGTCTCCATGAATCCAGTGTTATGAGAAAAAAGAACAGCAAACAATTCTCACTGGGGGGACATTCTACAAAATAGTTGACCAGTAATCCTCAAAATTGTCAGGGTTATTAAAAACAAAGGAAGTCCCAGAAACAGTAATAGCCAAGAGGAGCCTGAAGAGACTTCATTACTATATGTAATGTGATGTCCTGGATGGGACTGTGGAGGAGAAAAAGCACATTAGGTAAAAATTAAGGACATTTGCATGATGGATGAACTATGGGAACACTCTGTACTCTTTGCAATTTTTCTATAAATCTTTATAAAAAAATAAAGCTTATTGAAAATATATTTATTTAGTTATTTATTATCCTTATTTTTTAGACAGAGTCTCACTCTGTCACCCTGAGTAGTGTACCATGGCATGATAGCTCACAGAAACCTTAAATTCTTGGGCTCCAGTGATATTCCTGCCTCAGCCTCCTAAGTAGCTGGGACTACATGTGCCTGATACACTTAGCTAGTTTTTCTATGTTTGGTAGAAACCAGGTCTCAATTTTGCTGATGCGGGTCTTAGACTCCTGAGCTCAAGCAATACACCTGCCTCAGCCTCTCAGAGTGCTAGGATTATAGGCATGAGCCACGCATCCCAGCTTTGAAAATATTTTTAAATGTGCACACCTTTCTATATGCTTCCTTTTTTTCCCTCTAAATTTCCTTTTCATTCCTAAGAACTCAAACTCAGACTACCTCCAGAATGTTTTCTTGAGTTCACAATTGCTCAATTTCATGAAAATTGTGGCTGTCAGTCACCATACCTACTTCTCTGAATCAGCCAGCAAAGATTACAGCAAACTGGGCAGAGGTTAATGATTATTTTCTCTTCACTATAAAACCTAA
>CAUYRH010070894.1:0-16422 GCA_963574655.1 Perodicticus potto | reverse complement strand
ATGACGGCTGCAACCAAAAAATGGCCGGGCGTTGTGGTGGGTGCCTGTAGTCCCAGCTACTTGGGAGGCAGAGGCAAGAAACTCGCTTGAGCCCAGGAATTGGAGGTTGCTGTGAGCTGTGGATGCCACGGCACTCTATCCAGGGTGACAGCTTGAGGCTCTGTCTCAAAACAAAAAAAAAAGAATCTACCTAGCTGGCAGGTGTAAAAGTGGCGTTGTCCATATGGTTGGAAATTGGGCCACGTGTAGCAGAATTTACTTATATGCACACATTCTGAGCTATGCGTCCACGGCTATCAACACAATAATGCCACTTTTCAAAAAGAACACAAAATTTAGCAACTTTAAGCAATGCACATTTATTTTGCCCATGTACTTATTTATTTTTTACCTGCAGTGTCTGCATTGGCTGTGTCCATTCTAGCTCTAAGCTGCTGATCATCTCAGTTTGGCTTGGGACGGTGGGGTAGGTTTACGGCTGCCCTGTGAAGGCCTCTTTTGTCATTAGTAAAACCTATGGAAGGCATATCACGGCCGATCACCAGATCACAATAGAAAAGTGAAATTATTAAGTCCATTGAAAGTATCTGCTTGTATAATATCCATTCATATTTCATGACCAAAGCAAATCACGAGGCTAGTCCTAAAGTGACAGGGGCAGGGAGGTATAGGCGGCCACAAAGAAAAGAGAGAAAGTGAGTGATAAATAGGATATTTGCTAAATGTACTTCAATTTATCAAAACATTCCGTCTTGTTTACACATATTCATAATCCTCCTGCATTGGACATTCAATGCAATCTGTGGCAGATTGGCTTGGGATATCTTGGAGTGCGGAGAAGCACAGAACTGCTCTAAGACAAATGGGGGTATATTAAAAGAATACAGAAGTCGGCATGACGGCATTCTCTCTGGATTTCTAGATGTGATAAAGCACCATACGTAAATTTTTCTGGCCCAAGGTGTAATCATAACATAATCAAGACAGACTTCCCTTCTAGTTCTGAGGAAACATGGGAAATGAAAAAGCAAGTTAAGTGACCAAAATGACGAAACAGGCAGATACTTCCACAAACTATTAAAAAAATGCATTCATAATCTTCAAAATCCAATTTTTTTTAAAAAGTATATGCTTCTAGATTTAAAAGTTATAGCCCCCAAATGAAATATGTATTTTTGTTGAGGTGAGGACAATAAAAAGTCATTTGGGGGGCACTGTGATAAACTGGATAACTATTACACATTATTGGTAAATTGCCATCAATTTGTATGCATATAGTAATAGTATTCTGATTGTCTAGAAGAATATTATATTCTTAGTAAATACATCCCAACATATTTAGAGTTGAAGTTTCATGATGTCTGCAAATTATTTATACATGGTTCTGTATGTATTTATACAGAAAATGTGAGAGATATTAAAAATAAAGGTAGAAAAATAATAATTCTTTTTTTTTTTTTTGCAGTTTTTGGCTGGGGCTGGGTTTGAACCCACCACCTCCGGCATATGGGGCCAGTGCCCCACTCCTTTGAGCCACAGGCACCACCAGAAAAATAACAATTCTTAAATTTAGATGGAAGAAATGCTGGTATTTATTAACCCAGTCTTTCCTCTTTTCTCCACTTCTGAAATATTTCTAATAAAATATTGAGATAATTTATTTTAAGATAAAGAATAAATTATATAAGTAAATAATAAATATTTAAGATAAATAATAGCATAACAATAATTTAGTCTTACAAGCAGAATAAATTAAAATACAGTTGACCTGATACCCATCACTGATCCTCAGCAGATATTATCAAAGAGAAAAGTAACAATTGAGAAAAATGAGGTATTTTTTATTGTTAAAGGACTATTAAAGTCTAATCACACCTCCTTATTTGATTATTGCAAACACCAAGATCCAAAGATATGAATACGGACATGTAATTAGAGGCAGAAGTGGAAGAAGTGTTCCTTTCAAGCCTGTTGTCTTCATTCAGGTAGGAATCAGGAGCTACTACCAGCTGAAGAGTTTGCTCGGCATGCAACAATAATCCCACACGCAAAAGGCTCACAGTCCAGAGGATGAACTTATCTAGAAATGAGAGCTTCGTTGCATGTATGTATGTGCGAAGTACCACCTTAAATGTGTGTGAGTCCTTTGTGGAGAATGGAGATAGCATCCTGGACGTTGTCAGAGAGGCTTCATCAATGCAACTTCACCTTAAAGGAGGAAGTCACTAAGTGATGATGACAGGGCAGCAGACAGTCCAGACAGGAGAAGCAGCACGAGAAGTCACAGTCAGGAATGTCAGCACGTATGGGTGCAGGTGAAAGAAGCTGAGATTGAGATTGGAAGAAACCCAGTGGAGGAAGCTTTTTGGTGTGCAAAGAAGCTACTGCTTGGGTTTGTACACAGTGGAAAGTCACAAGGTCTGTGCGCAGTAGAATAAGATGATCATACCTGCAATTTAGAAAAATAGCTTTAGTAATAAGAACGGTAACTGGATTAAAGACATAGTAAAGCTCATTACCTAGTGAAGAACAGACATCGCAACGTAGACCTTTAGTAGCACAACAAGGATGGGATTTAAAAAATAAGAAACCAGTGGGAGGAAGAAAAGTAACCACTTGTAACTTAGAGGGAAGTGGAGCCACAGTTTCATGTTCCTTAAACAGTTGAGTAACAAACAGAGTAGGAACTAATGCCCTGGCAGAGAAGGTGTATATTTAACGTCGCATATACTGTGTTACGTTTCTGAGTTACATTCATTTGGGGAAGTCTGAGGGAAGCTAAATACAGACAGAACACAAGATGGGGGTGAGCTACAGCATGTTGGGAAGAAGTTTGAATATCATTAGAGAGTAAAGCCCCTTGAAGAGGGACAGATGGAGAGGAGAGGGGAAAGACAAAAATAGAAAGGAAAGCAACTAGGGCTACATTATCTTGTTGCAATTTTGTATTACAAAATTTATAGAAAAATTCAATTCAATTTAATTAGAATTCAATTTTATTTAGATCTAATGTACTATGTTTTCCAAAACCCTTATGGCTAAATATGAGTTCCTATTTTTTTTTTTAACTAAATCTCATCCTAGTAATAACAAAGGTGAAGCTTAGGATGTTATGTGGTTATGTGTCTGGAACAAAAGAGCAAGCCAATGAGTGTGATATTAACATTTTTTGGCTTACATATTTTACTTATAATTTTTAATTTCACGTTTTTAAAGAACTATGCTCACTTTATCCATTTTTCCTTCAACAAGGTATATTTTCTATTGAAAAGAAATAAATCACTTCTTAGGGAAGACAGTATCAGAATGACAGGCAGTCTGATTCACCACCCAACAAAAATAATGAATTTTTTCCACATCAAAATACAGTCTTTCATTACTCAGTCATTTACTACAAGGTGCCTTTTTTGGTAGGGCACATGTCAAAAAAATCATTAAAATGCATGAACAAATATAACAAGATTGTCACATCAGATATTTTCTTCTCTATGAGTACCTTAAATGAAAAACTTCAAGAAGAATCAAGTTTGTGTCATATTTTGCATGATATATCCGTAAATATTCCAAAGTTTAAAAAAAAAAAAAAAACTTTCCTGTTTCGAAAATATGTCACAATTAAAGTCAGAATTAAAATCTATTTCTAAAAGAAAATTTTGCTTTATGTTCCTCTGTAAACTCTGCTTTAATATCTTAGGTTTAAGTAATTACATTTACCATACTTATTTTCTACAAGAATTCTTGTGAACTTAAATAACAGACAAAAAGAAAAATTAGTAGAGCTAAAGTGATTGTCTAGGGCCTGGGATCAGGAGTCATGGTTAAAATAATTTGATAATAATAATACCTCTTTGAAAAATATATAAATCCATATTATGAAGAAGTATGATAGGACTCCTGGTCATTTTTTTTTTTTTTTTTTTTTTTTGCAGTTTTTGGCTGGGGCCAGGTTTGAACCCACCACCTCCAGCATATAGGGCTTGCGCCCTACTCATTGAGCCACTGGCGCCGACCTCCTGGTCATATTTTATAAGATCCAGATTTCCCTACTTTCCTCTTATCTAGAGAGCAACTCGAGTATCTGATGGGAGCCTGGGAGCCTAGGGATGTGATTTTGTATTCTTGTTTTTCCATTAGATTTTGAGTAAAATGAAAGAACGTGTGTGTGTATTTTTTGCATTTCTGTCTTTTTATCACCTAGCACTTTACTAATTACTGTAGCTAATAGTACTGAGTTCACACACACTGGCTGAGTGAAAGCAGGGAATAATGAACCATTTGGACCCCTGGGGAAATCTAAGTACTCTTTCTGGACCAAAATTACTAATTTGTCAAGACAGGAGGTTGGATTTTGAAAATGGGAGCAATATCTCCCCATACTTCATAGAGATTTAATTATGATCCTAGCTATGCATGCATTGTTAGTGAAAAAATTTAATATGTAAATTTGAAGAAAATTGAAGTTTAAATTTCTTTCTCCATAGGAAATAAAATCTTTGAAGTGAGGAACAACAAAAGAAAAATACCTACTCCTTGCTGAAATTATGATTGGTATTGCATTATTTTATAAGAATAGCCAGTGTTACCTTATGTCCTGGTAGTCATATTAAAACATATTAGAGATATATTTTCAAGTTTTGTCTTTATACCCCAATTAGATAGTTATGGATGAGGAAATTGAGGCATTTAGGTGTTAAACCATCTGCCCAAGGCCCCACAACTGTAAATATATTTATGTAAAATAATAATGGTGTTTCAAGGTATGTTTTTTCATTCTTAAAAATATTGCAATAAATTCTAGGAAAAAACTCCAGAATATCCTTTATGTCATTTTTTATAGGGGGAGGGGAGATTTGGATAAAAATAGGCAAGTCTAACTGAATAGATAGATCTGAGTGTGATAGCAGCATTCTCTTAGTTTAGTTGGAGAAATCCTACGATAAATGTCCTCACCAGAATGGCTTTAGTGGCTAAAAAAAGTTTACTCAAGGGTTAATTTTCTTGGCTGCCAGAGCATGAACTTTAGGCCTTCGGATTTGAGAACCTAAACCTGGTATGTTCCAGGGTTCATCAAGAAGCAATGAAGAGGGTGGCACTGGTGGCTCAAGGAGTAGAGTGCCAGCCCCGTATACTGGGGGTGGTGAGTTCAAGCCCGGCCCCGGCCAAAACTACAAAAAATAAAAATAAAAATAAAAGAGAAGCCATGAAGACTCTGGTACACCATCTGAGAAGGGAAGTCAGAGGCTCCACCTGCTCTGTCTTTGACAATAATGCCACATAAACGGAACAAAGAATTCAGGTTTTAACAGCTAGGGAGGGACAACATACCTTTTCTTTTAGTTTTTCTTCTTGAGTCACATTTAATATCATAACAGTATTTTTTCTTTATTTATGCTTTGTTTAACCTCATCTCTAATTTTAAATCATTATATTTCTTCCTTTTTATTTTTCAATGTCTTTTTGTGTAACTCTTTTATTTCTTTGCTAAGAACAATTTTGGGAATTCCATTACCTGTGATTTTTTTTTCATCTTTTAAAAATGTTTACCACTCACATTTTTCAATTGATCTTCTAATAATTTTGTTTCATTAATTTACACACATATCTTCATTTTTAAAGGAAAAAAATTCCTGAGACCTTCTTAAATATGACATAATTAAAAACTTTATGTAGAATAAATTAGTGATCAATCTGAGTACATAAAACAATCATGTTTTAAAATATGCAGTAAAAGTAAAAGGCAACAGATAGGAATGTAATTTTCTTAATAAATAGAGTTCTTAAAAATGAAATGACATTAACTGTGTGTAATATGATAATCAACATATGTATAAGGTGTTCACAAAAAAAAAAAAATTGAAAAAGAAAGAGGAGCACAATATTCAGCCTCGTCCTGTGCCCGTGATCAGGCAGCATTTCCAACCTTTCCCTGGGTTAGCTGATCCAGTCCTCACAAGGACCTAATGAAATAGAGACATATATTTTTAAATGTGCTATAAATCAGCAAATAGTAACAATCAATGCACTTGAAATTTTAAGGAAAACAGAACTGTGTTAAATGAGAACCTGAAGTAGATGGTATCAAGGAGACAAAGTGTATAGATGCACTATAAAAGAGGCAAAAGCAGGTTCAGAGCAGGAGAAGAACCTGGGATCTTTAGGATAAAAATGAAGAATAGCTGAGATGGTTATTCCTTTCCCTTTAAAAGAAGCCAGTAATGATACAAAGCCATGTCAGATTTTGGTCATAATTTGAGAAACCTAAAGTAAAACTAGAGGCTAGTTCTTACCTCTTTAATTCTTAACACTGAAAAATATATATTTTATTCTACTAGGGAAAACACAGGGAAACAGGAGCAATGATTCATTAACACTGCTAACGTGAATTAGCACAGACTCCGCGAGAATAATTCCAACTACCGCATGTGAATAATCATCTCATGTGCTTTAGCTTAGCAAGTCTATATAAATATAACTTTAGAGATATATGTAAAGAGGCTTGCCAAAAACTAGACACATACAGCAAAATTACATGATGATAGCAAAAAAATATATTTAAAAACATAATATCTACTACAGGGAATAATTAAAACAAATCATGGTGAATACATTTAACAAAATATGTTTCCTTCCATATGGTTCAAGTTTAATTGTGGAATATTATAATTTCCAGATGTTTATTCTATTTTACTTTTTAGAAATTATGCCTGCTAAAATTTATAATTTCTAGATCACACATATACTGGGCATTGAAAAAGAGGTAAGAAAATTGAACAATTACATTTCCCATCCCTTGCTCTCAAATACCAGAAATATTATAATAATAATAACAACAACAAAAACTTCCTAAGAACATTTATGGAGTAATGCCAGGCTCAGGCCATTATTAATTTTATTAATTTATACAGTCTTTACAATAATCTTTAGATTTGGCACATATATGCTTAACTGTCCCTTAAAGTAAAAAATGGAGCCGTTCAATGTAACATGAACTGTATGTAAAATGGATAGAATTGTATTAATAGAGAAATAAAAGAAGATACAAATGTAGGGGGAAAATTCAAAATCTTTATCACAGTTAAGAAAAACCATCCACTCCAAGCGTAGAATAAATAAGTGTAAAGATGAACGGCAGGGGAGCTTTTCACAGTGTTCCAGAAAGTAAATAATAAATAAGTAAAGAATAGCTAAGGAAGTCAGAAGCCCCTTACTATTCAGATAGTACTCTTTGCCCTGGGACGATTCCTACCTTAGGTATTATAAAATAAGGCTTAAAATAGGTAAAAGCAGTAGGTGTGGGGAGTACCAGGATGAATTGGCTTTCCGTACATGCAAAGTTGCTTTCATCACACTGTTTCCTCTCCACAGTTAATGTATGTAAAGTTTTTAAACCTGGGCACAGGATCTGAGCATTCTTCTCTGTTTAAAGAAAAGCAGAAACTGTCTAGAAAGACTAGGGCAGATACATATAGATGATGGTGCCTGAGTAAAAGCCTTCTCATCCTCCCAATTTGTGGATCTTTCATAATATCAGCTGGATTCCAGTCCAGTCGGCCAAGACAAAAGTTACCATTTCTCAAAAACAGCCTCCATTTACAGATCTCCTGACCAACTCTATTATCCTTTGCTCTATAACTAAAAAAATATAAAATGAAGAAATGGAGATTAATAATCAGATTACACTTCAGAAAATCCTGGCATGTAAAAGAAAAATATTTAGATAAGAAATTTCAGGGAAAAGGAGGCAAGTACGAAATAACCTGAAAGAAATGAGCATGATTCATTGCAGAAAGTAACTTTTAAGTCTGTTTTAAAAAATTAATTTGGGAGGCCATGAGGCTGAGACAGTGCCAGGGTTCTGTGTTCCTATATAAGCAAACAGAAACCCAACTCAGACTATTTGACCAATCACCAACTACCAATCTCTAAGCACTTTACCGCCACTGTTCCCCTTCAACTAATCAGATATTTTCCTTGTCTTAATTCTGAGAACATCTTAGAGGTTTCCACTTGTGACTCTAGTGAAGTCCTAAACCAACTGTTGGTTTTTGCTCAGTTCATGCATTAATCTTTGCTTAAATAAACTCTTAAAAATTGTAATGTGCCTGTTTGTCTTTTAACAAAACAACAAAACAATAAAAACAAAAGAGTAACTAGGATTCCCAATAACAGTACAAAAAATGCTTTCTTTAAACAACATCAAACATGATACACTTATAACCAATGCACAATAAATACTTCTTGATTTAAAAATATATGATTGATAATAATGTAAAAATAACTATATTATAATCAAGATTATGTTAACAATTTCTCTCAAAACAAAAAAGGACAGAGATTGAGAGGAAAATAAAAATCATTTAGGTTTCACTGGGGGTCGGCGGTCCCGGTTCCCCAAACCCAGTTGACCTGGTTTGATTACTGAGCAGAGTTCAAAGGTTCAACCAAGATACCAAAGTAAGCGAAGGCCGAAGGGATTGGAAACTGAAAATGAACCTGGAGTGGCACAGTGTGAATAGAAAGCGAAAGTAACCTACACAAATCTCAGGGTAAGAAAGAGAAAGTTTAGAGCACTTCTGAAGAGTTAGAAGTGGGTCCCTCACAAGGAAAAGAACAGGCGTGACAGAGAAGCAAAGGCTGGCAGGCATGTAAACTCTCCATTTGAAACTGGCTGCAAGTCTTTCACTGGCTTCTCTGCCTCAGCATCATTGCCCTTTCCTGTTGATCATTAATTGTCTCTTCCTATTGGTCCTTGGTTACCTAGGTTACCTCATTCTCACATTCTTATGGACCCCCCCAGACTTCCTGATTCAGCAGGCCAGGTTTTCCTCCCATCCCCCCAAAGCTCTTTTTTGGTGCCCCCCTCAGGTTTAATCAAGAGGTATGGGGATGACTTTCAATGAATAAACAAAATGATACAAAAGAAATTATCAGACATAATAACAACAGAACATTCTAAGGATCCAAGGGATATACCTGGGTTTAATCCAAACGATCAGATTAGAGTCAAGGAAGAAAAAGAAACAAAACACACAAACCAAATTTCATTTTGAAAAATGAAAGTCATTTTGATGACTTCATTTCAAGTCATCATAGATAAAAGGAAAAATTTAAAGTATCCATAGAAAACATTCAACCAAAATAACCCCAAACAAGGGAATTGAGGGAGAATCAAATGAAATCAAATTTCAAAACAGTATTGTTTAATGCTTCTAATAATTAATTAAAAAAAAAAAAAACCTTTGAAGTTAGGTGAAAATATTTTGTTGAATCAACAATCCAATATTGAAACAACTGTAAGAAATTACCAAATTTTCAGACACGGAATTACATCTCACTGTTTGTACTTTGTTGTATTTCAATTTTCTGCACTTTGAAGATATTATGCTTTTAACTAATTGAAGGTTTGTGAAACCTTGTATCAAACAAGTCTATCAGTGGCATTTGTTTTTGTTTTGTTTTTGTAGAGAAATAGTCTCGCTTTAATCACCCTTTGTAGAGTGTCATGGAGTCACAGCTCACAGCAACCTCCAACTCCAGGGCTTAGGTGATTCTCTGGCCTCAGCTTCCCAAGCAGCTGGGACTACAGGTGCCCACCACCACGCCTGGCTATTGTTTTGTTGCAGTTTGGCTGGGGCCAGGTTTGAACCTGCCACCCTTGGTATATGGGACCGAAGCCCTACTCACTGAGCCATGGGCGCCGCCCTATCAGAGGTATTTTTCCACCACCACATGCTTATTCAAGTGTCTGTGTTGCATTTTGATAATTATTACAATATTTTGAGCTTTTTCATTATTATTATGTCTGTTATAGTGGTCTGTGCTCAGTGATCTTTGGCATCACTGTTGTAATTGTTTTGAGGCATCGTGAATCATGTCCTCATAACACAGTGAGCTTACTTGACAAATGTGTGAGTTTTGACCCCCACTTCCATTCCCCATCTCTCCCACTCCCTGAGACCCAGCAATGTTGAAATTAAGCTAGTTAATTATCTTACAATGGCCTCTAATGGTTCAAACGAAAAGAAAAGTTGAATATCTGTCAATTTAAATCAAAAACTAAGAAGAATTAACCTTAGTGAAGAAGGAATGTGAACAGCTGTCATAGGCTGAAAGCTAGGCCTTTTGCACTAGTTAGTAAAGTTGTGAATGCAAAGGAAAAGTTCTTTTTTTTTTAGAGACAGAGATTCACTTTGTCACCCTCGGTAGAGCACCATGGTGTTACAGCTCACAGCAATCTCCAGCTCTTGGGATTAGCAGGGTTCAGACCCGCCATCCTCAGTATATGGGGCTGGCGCCCTACTCACTGAGCCACAGGTGCCACCCTCAAAGGAAAAGTTCTTGAAGGGGATTGAAAATGGTCCTCCAGTGAACACATGAATGTTAAGAGAGCAAAACAGCCTTACTGTTGATACGGAAGAAAGTTTTAGTGGTCTAGATAAAAGATCAAAGGAGCCACCACAACATTCTCTTAAACCAAAGCCTAATCCAGAGGAAGACAGTAACTCTTTTCAATTCTATGAAGGCTAAAGCTGGTGAAAAAGCTGCAGAAGAGTTTGAAGCTAGCATAAGTTGGTTCATGTGGTTTAAAAAAAGAAAGCATCTGCACAGTACAGAAGTACAAGTTGATATAGCAAGTGCTGATAAAGATGCTACAGCACGTTATCCAGAAAATGTAGCTAAAGTCATTGACAGTAGTGACTAGGCAACAGATTTTCAACATATACAAAGCAGCCTTCTCTTGAAAGAAGATGCCATCCAGGACTTCCTTAGGTAGAGAGAAGTCAATGCCTGCCATCAAAGCTTTAAAGACAGGCCACCTATCTTGTTAGAGAATAATTCTGCTGCTGGATTTAGGTTGAAGCCAAAGTTCATTTCCCATTTCAAAACTCCTAGGGCCCTTAAAAATCATGCTAAATCTCCTCTGCCTGTGCTCTATAAATGACAGTACATTTGTTTATAGCATGGTTTGCTAATTGTTTTAAGCCCACAGTTGAGACCTACTGCTAAGGAAATAAAAGATTCCTTTCACAATAATAATGCTCATTGACATTCTCCTTGTGATCCAAGAGGTTCACAAGGAGCTTAATGATTCGTGTCTGCTAATGTGACATCCATTCTGTACTCCATAGATCAAGGAGTAATTTCTACTTTCAATGTTTGCTTTATAACACATGGATGTTATGATGCTATCTGGGCTAAGGAAATAGAAAATTTTCTAGAAAACATTTGAAAACCTAGAAACCAGTAAGAATATTTGTAATTCACAACGAGAAATCTAAATATCAACTTTAAAAGAGGAATTTGGAAAATTCCAAATCTCATGGATGACTTCAAAGGCTTCAAGAAGGCTTTCCTTCAGTGAAGGAAATCACTTTGGATTTAGTGAAAATAGCAAAAGAAGCTCACTAGAATTATAAATGCAGCCTGAAGATGTGACTGAACTGCTGCATTTCAGGATAAAACTTTAATGAATGAGGAATTGCTTCTTAAGTCTAGGAAAGGAAAGTGGTTTCTTAAAATGGAACAGATTCCTGGTGAAGATGCCGTGAACCCTGTTGAAATGACAACAAAGTGTTTAGACTATTATACCAGCTTAGTTGATAAAGCAGTGGCAGGGTTTGAGAGGACTGATTCCAATTTTGAAAGTTCAAGTGTGGGCAAAATGCTGTATCATGCACTACAGAGGAATCTTTTGGGAAAGGAAAAGTCATCAATGTGGCAGATGTATTGTTTTATCTTAAGAAATTGCACAGCCGGCCACGTCCTTACCAACCAGCATCCTCACGGGGTCAGCAGGTCTTAACATGAACTCCAGACCCTCCTCCAGCACGATTATGATTTGGTGAAGGCTGGGGTGATCATTAGCGTTTTTTAACAATAAATTATTTTTTAATTAAGGCATAGTTTTGCAGCCATAATGCTATTGCACAGATAGGCTGCAGTGTGGTGTGGAAATAATTTTCTATGCACTGGAAAATCAAAAACTTTGTGTGAGTAAGTGTATTACTATATTCACTTTATTGCAGTGGTTGGAACCAAACCTGCAATATCTTTGAGGCGTGCTATATTTAGAAAGTTATCTTCCACCCTGTTTGTGGTTTGTTTCTCCAGTTTCACGGGGGTTTTGAGGCCCTTAGACTCGGTCCCGCCCGTGCACCTCCGCGGCTGCTTCTCGGCGTTCAGTTTCTCCGGGTGCTTGCGGAGCCCACGGCGCGCGCGTCTTCGCAGGGCGCATCCCCAGGCTCGTACTTCTTGTAGAGCTTCCTGAGGTTTCCTTTCTGAGTCTGGTTAATGACGGAGAACACCGGGGATGGATTTACGGACCACTCAGGTCTGGGAGCGTCTGGACGCTACCCAACCTGGCACTTTGGAGACACGCAGCTGGGAAAACTCCGCCTTGAGATTGGCCAGCTGTACCAGGAGCCTCTTCTCTGTGTCGCGAAGGTCTGGAGTCGAAATCTTGGCCACCACTGCCATCCATGCTAGTCTTCTAATAAGATAATTTAAGAATATTTAGGCCCAGAAAAAAGAAAAGGAGGAGAAAGAAGAAGGGAGAGGAAGAGGAAGAGAGAACAACCCCAGAAAGAGAAAGACTTGATGTAAAAAACACATAAAGGGATCAGCCCAAGAAGACAGGGCAAAAACAGCCAGGATAGAAGTGAGTTATGTTTAACCGTGATCCAACCCTTACAAATTTATAGAGAGTATCAGTGAATATGAAAACAAAACAAACGAAAAAACCCGACAACAACAAAATTGGTGCCATGGTTTAAATGCATGCCCTCAAACATTCAGGTGTTGAAGGTTAATGAAAGGTGCTGCCTTTAAGAGGTCAATAACTCCCAGTGAATGGAATTAAAGCCTTTATCAAGGACGCTTCAGGCAGTCTTTGGCTCGTTTTCCTCTCTATCTTCTGCCACCGGGGAGCACACATGTGTTCCATGGTCAAGGCGTCATCTTAGAAGCAGGAACCAGACCCTCACCTAGACAGAGAACCGGTGGGCGCCTCATCTAGCACCTCCCAGCCTCCAGAACGCTGAGAAATGAGCAGTTACCCCAGCCGTGCTATTGTGTTCTAGCAGCACAAAACAGACCAACACAAGTGGGTTTCAAGCACATGTTTTACTTATAAAACAAACTTCAGTGTGTGGCATAATTTTGAGCAACCAGGAAAGCGTAACATAAAAGGAACTATTTTAAACTAATACTAGCAATACATCCTAACCATGTGACACGGAGACTATGAAAATTTAATAATAGTGTCATCACAATGAGTATTTCTTCACAAGTTTCCAACTGTTGTAATCAATCTACAACGTAAGGATAGTTACTATAGAGAATAGTTAAAACACAAAAAAGCAAATGCTATCAACTTCATGTAAATACACCACTGGGAAATGACGAAAAGTAAAAAGTAATGAGGAAAGGTAAACGCAAATTAAAGACACAATAATCTTATCCTTATAGTGAAGAGAGAAAATATTCGGTGTAAAGCTCAGGTTAAAAGAGAGTTTTAAAAGTCACTACAGCAAAAATATAGTGTTTTAATTATTTATTCATTAGTTAAGGACTAGTCTCTGAGCCGAATCACCGTATACCACAACAGAAGTGCACTTTGAAAATGTAGGAAATCATATCATATGCATATTGTTAAGAAATATGTAAAAAGAACAATTATATCTCCTTCACTTCTATTATGTAGTATTACTGTTTGGAATGGCTGGATTTCTTGCTTTTTCTTTTAATTTCCCTATCTGATATCTATCATATGCATGTTTTACTTTAATAGATGTTTTAAATCATGAAATGAGGAAGTAGTAGGTATTCTGTTACATAATCGCTTATAAAAGAAAGGTTTTAAAGGATGGTAGATGGGGAGTTAGTAAGATATAAGGAAGCAGAAAAGGCAGAATGGGGAAGGAAACAAACTCTGTTTGGATCCCAGAAGGGAAGGAGGGTAGGGGGGAGAAAGATTCAAGAAGTGTCAAGTAGAATCATGAAAAGATAGAAAGAGAAGGAGCCTGGTATCTAGGCAGAGTCCGGTCTCTGATAGAAAAGATTTACTGTATTATAGAAGAGAGAAGAAAAGACAAATGCTGCTGAAGATAGATTGTTAAGGCCAGGTGCAGGGGCTCAAGCCTGTAATCCTAGCACTTTGGGAGGCTGGCGCAGGAGGATCCTTTGAGCTCAGTAGTTTGAGACTAGCCTGAGCAAGAGCAAGACCCTGTCTCTACTAAAAATGGAAAAATTAGCAAGATGTTGTGTAGGGTGCCTCTAGCCCCAGCCCCTAGGAGAATCATTTGAACAGAGGAATTTAAGGTTGCTGTGAGCTAGGCTGACACGGCGGCACTGTAGTCTGGGCAGCAGAGTGAGACTCTGTCTTTAAAAGCAAAAAAGAAAGAGAGAGATTATTAAGTAAGCCACACAACAATGAATCTGAACCTCTCTGACAACTTCCAATATAAATTTAAGATAAGCCAAGTCATCTGCACACCATCAAGGCATAAAGGAAGCAAGGCTAAACTGTTTAAGTCCAGTGGGTAAATACTGAGTAGCTATTAGTAAAAGTAAAAGAACAACATTATTCTAGAGATGTGTAGTATAAAATTTGCCACATAATTTTAGGCTCAGCCTTTCATAAGCTTAAAATAAAAACAAGAATGATGGAAAAGTGCTGAAATTAAGATTAGAACAATATTGCATTTCTTCTAACCAAAGGCACTGATGTTCCCCTTCATTTTTCTTTTCTATTTCCTATTGAATGCACTATATAGTTTTATTCATTTCTGACTGGCAGAAAGAAATTTCAATAAATTATGATTGCCACTTTATGAATTTTCAGAACATCTAAGTGATGTAAAATGATATATTTCAACAGAGAAAATGTTTCAGGTACTCTGCAGACACTTGCAATAGGTTTAGAGGGTGGATGAAAAATGATATTTCAAAGGTTTTTCAGCATAAAATATCCTTCAGAGAATGACTACTCAAGTGAAAATTTTTCTCTGTATAACCAAGATAACTTTCTTTAGGGGTCATCTAGAAACAAAAGATAATCTGGGAAAAAACTTGTATGAGATGTAAATTTTAACTATGCTTTTTAAAAAATAGGTTTAAATCCCAATAGAAGTCATAGAAAAGAAAAATGGTTTTAGTTTTCTCTTCATGATAATGTGGGCTAGCTAAAATTATTTATCTTCGTGATTGTCCGAAGCAGAAATAGAGGCACACAATAGGGAATTGACTATCTTAATACTCTGTGTGGCCATATTTAGGGATAACGTTAAGATCAGACCCGTGATTTATTTGAGCTGAGCTAAGTGGGTACAGGACAGTTCCCTACATATCATAATTTCCTGACTAACAGTTACACATTGGGACTAAGAAAGAACATAGTGTAGGAACAGGTTTTTGTTTGTTTTTAATAGATAAAATGTCTTACTCTGTCACCCAAACTAAAAGTGTCTCACTCTGTCACCCAAACTAGAGAGTGGTGGCATGATCATAGCTCACTGTAACATTGGACTCCTAGGCTCAAGTGATCCTCCTACTTCAGCCTCCTGAGTTGCTAGGATGACAGGTGCATGCAGCATGCCTGACTAATTTTTAAAAATATCTCCCAGAAAAAGTCATGCAAGTAATGCAAAGTGTGAGGTACTATTCCAGAATAAGTGAAATTAAAGAGAAAACTCTGAGTAACACGTGATTCTGGACTGGCCCTTTTCGTGATAAGGGACATGTGGAAAAATGACTTTAGAAATGGGCTCTCGGGGTGACTGAATCAGTGCTTCCCAGACACTGTTCATTCAAACTCCAATTTCATAGATTTTCAACACATCTGTGTACCTTCCACACCAGTATTAAAAATTGGAAGCAATTGAAAAATACATATGCATATATGTGTTTTATGGAGACAGGGTGTTTCCCAGGCTGTTCTCAGACTCCTGGCCTCAAGTAAACCTCCCACCTTAGTCGCCCAAATTACTGGAATTACAGGCATGAGCCACTGTGCCCAGTCAGCAGTGGAAGATTTGACAGCTAGCTGACTTTATTAATAACCAATGTTTGAATATATTATACATAAGAGTCTATTGTAGTTATAGTGGATTTATTAAAAATCTTTCAACCTTTAGTTTAAGACATAGAAAAAACTCTATTGTATCTAGAGAACCAATCTTCAGATGAACATAAACAGAATTCCATATACATGACAATAAAAATGTGCATTTAGGCTTTTAGAATAATATCTCATTGAAGAAATAATTCTTAAAGTAAAAATTTGGGGGGTTCTGGAAGATGGCGGCAGTGACGGTCCGGTAGTTCATCACTCTCCAGTCAGCAGGTGAGAGGGAGGGAGTACTGGACCTTTCGCCGTGTGAATTGTCGGAGTGGATGAGCACTTGGCAACACACAGTGATTTGG